>JAJOOD010013441.1:0-66826 GCA_029582525.1 Solanum tacnaense | reverse complement strand
AAGATTTTGGATTAGGGTTCTTGAGAGAGCTTGAGAGAAAAATGTGTCTAAGTATGGAAGAGGTGTTTTGGGAAATGTTTAGAGATGGGAATTGAACACTTGGTATATAGGAAATAACATATGCCCCTTTGAAAAAAAATGGTCCAACACTTAGAAAAAAAAATGGGGCGGGTGAACAGTAAAAACGGTCTCTGGAATTTGTCTTTTCTGCCGGACAGATTTTACGAAAATAGGCATAACTTCTTCGTCCGAACTCCGAATGAGGTGAAACGAAGTGCGTTAGGTAGCTAACTCAAAGGGCTTTCCATGGATATATTATTGGCCACCCAAATAATTTGTGTGCTAGGAGATATGACCCTCCAAATTAGACCCTCGAAAAGGCTTCACTTGGAAATTTTGAATTTTGATACGGTTGCTCTAAAATTTGGGTTAGACCCATTTCCCACTCAATTTGACCCCCTAAACAAGAATATGACCTCGAATTTCCGAAATCATGCACGGATTTTGAGATATATGGAAATTACAATTATAGGTGTTTTCGAAGCACATTTTCGGCCATTTTTGGGGTCGTTCCAAATGTGCCTTGTTACGTCTAGGGGGTACCCCTGGATTGTGACAGAGGAACTCCAGGAAGATCTTCTGGAAACACCTCTGGACACTCATTTACTACATGGACTGAATCAAGAGTTGGGGTTTCAGAGTCTAAATCCTTAACCCGAACAAGATGATAGATATACCCCTTGGAAATCATCTTTGTAGTCTTAAGGTAAGAAATGAATTGACCTACAGGCACTGAGCTACTACCCTTCCACTCTAAGACTAGATCGTTTGGAAACTAAAACTGAACGACCCTAGTTCTACAATCGATTAAGCCATAACAGGAATGTAACCAATCCATGCCTAAAATAATATCAAAATCTACAATTTCTAACACTACAAGATAAGCTGAGGTGACTTTTTGAGAGACTGTGACAGGGAAACTTTTGTATACACATTTAGCTATTATTGGGTCACCAACCGGAGTAGAGACTGTCTAGGATTCTGAGAGGGTTCTTGGACTGACACCAAAGTTTAGTGATAGATAGAGAGTTACAAAGGAAAGAGTATCCCCTGGATCTAACACTGCGTAAACATATAAATGAAAGACTCATAACGTACCAGTGAACACATCAGGAGAATATTCCTGGTCCTGGCGAGCATAGAGAGCATAAAACCTATTCTGGCACTGACCGCCACCTGTACTAGATGAAGCACCCTGCTGAGTTTGGTGTACTACTCGAACTGTAGACTATGTGCTATTTTTATTACATCCTTGCCCCTGCCTGGCAGAAGGGCAATCTTTCAACCTATGGCCAGACTGACCACACCTAAAGCGCCCTTCCTTACATGCAAGACACTCGCCTAAATTGTTGTTACCACACTTTGCACAAGTAGGGAAAGTCATGTTACCTCTATTACTCCCCTTAGACTTAGAGCCTGATGCCCTACCCTTCTAATGATGTCGAAATCTGGGGGATAGATAACTAGGTAATGAAGGTGCTGGGGCTTTAGACCTCTGCTGAAACTATGAGCGGTTTCCACCACCCGACTTCCACAGAGAGTTCTCATAGTTACTTGTTCTAGCCTTCTTGTTGTCCTTAGCCATTTCACTAACCTGCTGAGCATTAGTCATAAGCCTAAAGATATTCATATCCCCAAACAACTTAACATTCCGAAAATCTGTCTTCACCAAGTCGGATACCTGATATACTGTGATTGTAAGGTATTTTTGATACATTTAACTTAGAGTTTGTGTGTGTCTTAAGACATTTTGTTATTAGAAATAAAGTTTTGTGTGTAATTCTTGTAGGAAATAGGCTTAGATGCGATTGATGAAGATGTGAGCAGAAAAGTGCAGAAGTAGCCACCAACGGACAATAGGTCTATCGACGGGCCTTGGGTGGGCAGTCGTAAATCTTGGTCTGAGAGTTGAGTTTCAAAACTCAAATCAAAGATTGACAGGATGGACTGTAGCCCAACGCATGGACCGGAGGTGATGCATCGTAGGTGGAAGATCAAGAAAGTCTGACCAAGTGTGCAACAACGAAGCAGACGACGGACCGTAGGTCGACCCATGGGCCGTCCTGCACATCCGTCGATAAAGATCAGAAAGTTGAACTTCCAGTACCTAATTGATTTTTCTAAATGTGGAGTTACGGATGGGGACATACGGACCATAGGTCGACCCACGGTTCGTAGTTCAAGTCATCGACTGAAGCCGCGTCCCAGCAGTTTATTTCCTTATTTTGTTTCCTGTTTTATTTAGGATTTGTTTCCTATAAATAGGATTTGTAATCCTCATTTTTGGGGTTAAACATTATTGTATACTTCTAAGTTTTGTTCTTTGGGAATTAATTTGCAAACTCTTAGCAATTAACTTTCCGGTTTTCGTTTTATACAATTTTCTCTTGGAAATTCAATTGAGGATTGCGGGTTTCATCAGTTCTTCTTGTAAGTTCATGAATTCTTCTTAGCCAATTATGAACTGTGATCTTTCAAGCATGAGTAGCTAAATTCACAACTAGGGTTGTGGGAACCATGAGCAATTAACAAAGTATTAATAATAATTAGGTAATTCTTGAATAGTGTTTATGCATGTATTGTTAATCCTTTCGTTTAGAAGTCTTTTTAACGGTTGAAAACGTTAGAACTCGCCTCATTCCTACTTGCCGGACCAAGGAGGTAACGAATGAGAAAAAGATTAAACAACATATATTTAGTAGTTGCTATCTAATAGTCTAGTGTCGATTGGCGTGAGGGTGAAAACTAAACAATACATTGATATGATGACTAATATGAGGTAAAGGTAAGGGTTAGAAAAGCATACACCCGTAGCCGGACCAAGGTGTGTTATAAAATTCCCTACTTGGAGGACCAATCAGTTAGGGATACCTAACTACTAAATTTGCATGTAAAACACTAGGAAATGATTACTATTATTAGGATTACTACGTTAAAATCTTGTGGGGAACACATATGTCCTAGTTTTTGTCTCATATTGATAACTCAAAGTTTTAATCTTGTTTACTTGTTATTTAATCAACAATCTATTACTTTAGATGCAAAACCCCCATGTTTACTTTTCTTGGAAATAGTTTGAGTAAACGTAAATAATACCGAGTTAAGTTTAAGTCTGAACCATATTCCTTGTGGGATCGACCCTAACCTACAAGTTGGGTTCTTTATTGGAAAATGATGTCTTATACTTCTTTAGGGAGGTTTAATTTGAGCGTATCAATTCTTAGCGCCGCTGCTGGGGAATACGACTTTTATATTAAGTTTAACTACATTATTGAACTCTAGTCAAGCATTTCCTGATTTTACGTTTCTCTTTTATTTTTTCTTTTCTACAGATTTTAACTATAGTTTATGCCAAGTACACGGAGTCGAGGCGAACCTTTGACCTCCTATGATCCAGAATTGAAAAAAAGTTTGAGGAGAATGAATAACCAAGGGGTACAAACATTGCTATCGGAGAGAGTCTTGGTGATTGAGTTGACCTGCAGCCTCCTAGGGTTGTTCATGTGGCCGCTCAATTTCTTGGTGGTAATCAAGTTCTTGGTGGTAATAAGGTTCATCGTGGTAATATACTCAGAAATCAAGAAAGGGTGCAGAATCCGCCAGCACCAAGGCTTAGTGATAACTAGTGGGTTGACTACAATACAGTTGAATCTGAAGGGCCAATTGTTCTACCTCTTCTACCTCCAGGGCATACATTTGTGGTAACCAGCATTCTGAAGCAAATGCTTACAACACGAGGGTTGTTTTCTGGTCTAGCTTTGGAAGATCCGCATGGTGACATGGCTAAATTTAGATTTCTCTGCAAGAGTTGTGTGGGCCGACCAAAATTGGATATGGATATTATAAGTTAGAGACTCTTCCCGCTGTCATTAACTGGTGATGTTGTAGTGTGGTTTTTTGAGCTTCCATATACTTCGATTCATACATGGGACCAATTGCATAAGGTGTTCATGGCGAAGTATATTCCAGTATCTAAGAAGCTAAATAACAAAGATAGACTGAATAACTTCGTAGCACTACCTAGAGGTTCTATAAGTAGGTCATGGGATAGGTTCACTGCATTCATCAAAAGTGTTCCTAATCACCGAATTGATGATGAGTCACTGAAGGAGTACTTCTACAAAGGATAGGATGGCATTGGAAAGGTTGTGCAAGATACTATTACTAGAGGATCATATGGTGAGTGGACTTGTGACGAGATCGCTGAAAAATTAAAGAACATTTCCCGAAATAATAAGCTATGGAGCACTAGAAAGGCTAATATTGGAAGGAACACGTTCGCGGTCCAAACTGCACCAAATCAAGAAAATGATGATATACGTGAGGAGATGGCTCAAATGAGAAAATAATTGGGCTTGGTATTGAAGCATATGAGTGGAAGTGCAAAAAAAAGTGAATGCGGTAAACTACATGACTACAACTCCACCACCACCACTTGAGTAATGTTACTATGAGGAGAATGCATATTTGGTTAATGATCAAACATGGGGTTTCCGAACCAACACCCAACGTTCAAACTAGGATAATTGGTGCCAGGGTCAAGGAAATCAAGGTCAGAACTATGGAAATTACAACCTTGAGAGAAACTATGTTTGGGATGGGAACTACAATCGTGATAACAACAACAACCGAAACAACTATAATAACAAGAATGATCGAGTTGGGTCCTATGTTCGACCTGGTAATAGAGAATCTGGTAATAGAGAGGCTGGTGGTAGTATGTCACACATTGAGGATATGATGCAAAAGATGATGAAAAGGTTTGATACAATTGATGAGAATGTGAAAGAGATGTGAAATGACTTGTCTGGAATAAGTCAAAAAGTTTATGCCCAGGCAGTGTCAATCAAGCAAATTGAGAAGCAGTTTAGTCAGTTTTCCTCCATTGTGAACCCACTTCAGCCTGGCTCACTTCCTAGCAACACCATCAAGAATCCGGAGAATGACGGGCATTGTATGGTAGTCACTACTCGCGGAGGTAAAGAGGCAATTGATCCCCTATGCCATCTCAGCTTGAAATTGTGGAAGAAAAGATGCAGATGAGATTGAGGTTACTGGAGAGTCAAAAAATGCTACAGAGAAGGAAACGAAAGTGACCCAAAAAGTTATTCTCATGCCTAGAACTCCACCTCCATTCACATAGAGATTGGTGAAGAAGCCCCAAGAAGGAAAATACTGTAGGTTCATAACTATGTTGAAACAACTTTCCATTAATGTTTTGCTGATAGAAGCTTTGGAGAAAATGTTTGGGTATGCAAAGTTCATAAAGGATAAGGTGGCCAAAAAGAGGGCTATCAGTTTTGAGGATGAAGAAAGGTTACAACATTGTAGTGCTATTACTATGCGGTCAATAGTGCAAAAGAAAGAGGATCCTGGAGCTTTCACCATTCCTTGTACCATTAGGATGTTGCATATTTCAAAGGCTTTGTACGTTTGGGTGCCAGCATTAATCTAATGCCATTGTCGATTGATGCTTATCGTGACCAATGACACTAACCTACAGTATGAGTGTCTACGATCGTCGATAGTATAGTAACCCAACTAAAGGTTGGGTCGTGTCTTAAGGTAGCGGTTTTGAGAATTGATAGAAAAATAAAATTACATTCTAACTAGTCGTAGCTAAAGATATTAACGAGCAAAAACATAGTAAATTAAATGGGGTGACACAAACGTGTCAAATATCAAATGGGGGTTTTGTAACAAGTGATAAAACGACAAAATATACAAGAAAATCAAGTATGGGGAAAGGTTCTTGGGATGTGACCGCAAGACAAGTTGAGATAAATCATTGGGTACATGCTTTCAATAGGAAATTTGCAAGACAATACTGATTAGGCTAAGCTTTAAATGGAAATAAGTTCCCTCTCGGGCAACTTACCAAATTTCAAATATGTTCCTGTCGAACACCCATTTGTCGTATGAAGACCAGCCTACGCCTTACCCCACTCACTCTCTCGAGCTGAGTGTTAGGATATGGGACTAGGGCTCACCCTCTCAGGCTGAACCTTATGTTGACCTACTCCCTAGGCAATCAGTCTAGTGGTTTTGGTTTCGTGACCTCCTTCTTGGGCAAGCCGAAAACACATGGATGGCTTCGTATTTGCAACTACAAACCCTTTAGATTAAACCACAACCACTAGGTGAAATCACCATTATCATAAATCTAACCTATCAGCAAGTAAGACCCAACAAGAATATCAACCCATATTTGCTAAATCACACCCCAAGAATGGGGTTTTTTAGCCACATATCAAGAAATAAGAAATTATACCTACCATGATAAAGAAATCAACTGGGTATAAGAAATTAAACCTTGAATTAAGCTACGGAAGAAGAATAAACAAGACCCACTCCCAACTTGGGGAAGATGCACTCCTCTCTTCAAGTCTCCACCAAACTCTCTCCAAACTTGAGAGAAAAATACAGAAAAATACTATAGACTAATAATAATTTTTACTCTAAAATGTTCAACACTAAGACTACAACTCTAACTCGTATTTATAGTTTTCAGATATTGTGCTGCAGAGGATCGTTCGGAGACATTAGTCGAGATCGCCATTGAACTCGGTGATCCGCCCTTTAATCAGCTCATCGCCTTCAGCATCCTCATATTCAGGATCATTGGGAGGTACAGTACTGCTTCACGGAACTAATCGGTGACTCGCCAACTGCTCCTTTCCTCGCCTTTTGATGCACTTCCTTCAAGGCTTCACGTACTAGAACAGAGGGCGGTGCATGTCAATTCGGCGAATCGCTAAGTTGGACTCGGTGATCCGCAGACTTTTATTTCTTGTTCTTTTCAGCCCTTTTTGCTTCGTTTTGTACCTAAGTGTCCATGCTTCTAGTAAACTACAAATACCTGAAACTTAAGCATTTTAATAAGGTATTGAGATAAAACAAACATTCGAGGATACCATTTCTATTAAAATAAAGCCCTAAATGAGTCCAATTTGTGGACGCATCATCGATCTACAAGAAGTTGGGTTTAGGGGCTCCAAAACCGACTGCATTAATCTGATGCCATTGTCGACCATTACTTGCTATTGGGCATGTCTCAGTCGATATGGAGAGAGGGAATATGAAGTTCCGACTGAATAATGAGAATGTGACTTTTAATATTTGTAGGTCTACTAAGGAGGAAACTGATCTCAAGTCGGTATCAATGGTGAATCTTATTGTGGAGCGAGTTCCCGAAGTGTCTATTAAAGAGAGGTTGGATGTTGATACACTGGCAACAGTAATGATGAATCTTGACGGTGTAGGTATTGAATACTATGATGAATTAGTTGCCGCACTTGATACGTTCAAATTCCGTTCCAAACCAAAATTATTGGAATTAGATATGAAGAAATGCGACTCTCCACCTGCAAAATCGTCTGTAGAAGAGGCTCCAAAACTGGAACTCAAGGCTCTACCATAACACTTGAGGTTTGTACTCTTAGGGAGAAATAGCACTTTCCAGTAATCATTGTTGCGGATTTGAGCAAGGAGCAAGTTGAGGCCTTGGTTTCTATTATGAAGAGGAACAAGAGCGCTATTGGATGGACTATTGCGAATATTATTGGGATTCATTCTGGCAGTTGTTCTCATAAAATTCAACTCATGTCGGGCAGCAATCAAAGTATTGAGAACCAAAGGAGACTTAATCCACCTATGCAATAGGTAGTGAAAACGGAAATTATTAAATGGTTGGATACAGGAGTCATATACCCCATTGCAAATAGTAATTGGGTCTGTCCTGTTTAGTGTGTACCTAAGAAAGTTGGGATTACTGTGGTTTCGAAAGAGAAAATGAGATGGTCCCAATGAGGTTAGTGACTGGATGGAGAGTATGCATGCATAACCGCAAGATAAATGCATGGACAGAAAAAGATCACTCCCCGATGCCGTTCATGGACCAGATGGTGGATCGTCTTGCTGGTAAGGGTTCATATTTCTTTCTAGATGGGTATTCGGGCTACAGTAAAATCTTCATAGCTCTAAAATATCAAGAGAAAACCACATTCACTTGTCCATATGGGACGTTCCCGTTCAGAAAGATGTCATTGGGGTTGTGTAATGCTCCAGTGACCTTCCAGATCTGTATTATATTGATATTTTTAGATATGGTGGATGACACGATTGGGGTATTTATGGATGATTTCTCTATGGTAGGTGAGTCGTTTGATGGTTATGGCTGAGGTACTAAAAAGTTGTGAAAAGTGCAATCTTGTGCTCAATTTGGAAAAGTGCCACTTTATGGTGAAAGAGGGGATAGTTCTGGGTCATCGGATTTCGCAGCAAGGTATTGAGGTTGATAGAGCCAAAGTTGAGGTAATAGAAAATCTTCCACCACCTATCTCTAGAAAAGGTGTTCGGAGTTTTCTTGGGCATGCAAGTTTGTATCGGAGGTTCATAAAAGATTTCTCGAAATTGCACACCCATTTTGCAAGCTACTCGAAAAGTAGTGTAAATTTGATTTTGATGATGCTTGTCTCAGAGCATTTGGAGATTTGCAAGCAAGGTTAGTATCAAATTAGGGGCAACCGTTTGAAGTGATATTTGATGCGAATACGATGGCACTTGGTGTGGTATTGGGACAGAGGCAAGGGAAGATTCTTCATCCGATTTACTATGCCAACAAAGCTCTGAATGTGGCTCAAAAGAACTATACTGTGACTGAATATGAACTCCTTGTTGTGGTTTTTGCATTCGAGAAATTTTAATCCTACTTGCTTGGTACTAAGGTCATAGTGCATACTGACCATTGTGCATTGAGGTATCTGATGACTAAAAAGGATGCAAAATCGAGGTTGATTAGATGGGTATGTTGTAGCAAGAGTTCGATTTTGAGGTGAAGGATAGAAAGGGAACAAAAAATTAGGTTGCCGCCCATTTTTCTATAATAGAGGAGGAAGGTATGCTCAAGTTAGGAGATAGGGCTAAAATTAATGATGCATTCTTGGATGAACAGGTATTGGCTGCTTCTTATGATATTATCCCATTATTCACAGATTTTGCTAACTACTTGGCAAGCGATTTGGTTCCATCGGATTTGTCACTTCACCAAAGAAAAAAGTTTATGTATGATATGAAAAGTTCTTTTGGAATGAGACTTACTTGTTTCGTATTTCTCCGAATGGGATTATTCGTCATTGTGTGACCGAGGTGAAAATGATGAGTATACTAGAGGTGTGTCATTCAGCGCATGTTGGTTGGCACCATAGTGGTATTCGGACTACTCATAAAATCTTGCAGTGTGGATATTACTGGCCTACCATCCACCAGATGCTCATGATTTTGCCAAGTCTTGTGATCGTTGCCAAAGAGAAGGAGGAATTTCAAAGAAGCAAGAGCTACCTATGAATCTAATATTCGTGATTGAGTTATTTGATGTCTGGGGCCTTGAATTCATGGGTCCATTTGTGAGTTCGCATGGGATGAAGTATATTCTTGTTGCCCATTGACTATGTATCGAAATGCCTAGAAGCAATTGCACTTTCAAACAATGAGGGAAAGAGTGTCACCGCATTCCTGAAAAATAGTATCTTCTCCAGATTTGGTAAACCTAGTGCAGTTATCACCGATGGAGTTTCTCACTTTTGTAACAGGTTGTTCGAGGCATTGCTAGAGAAATATGAGGTTCTTCACAATGTATCCACTCCTTATCATCCACAGTCTAGTGGGCAAGTTGAGGTGTCAAATAGAGAGATAAAGCAAATCCTTGAAAAGACTGTGAACGCCAACATAACTGATTGGTCAAGAAGACTTGATGATTCTCTACCGTCCTATCGCACCGCATTCATGACTCCCATAGGTATGTCTCCTTACCAACTTGTAGATGGGAAGTCATGTCATTTGCCTATAGAGCTTAGAGCATAAAACAATGTGGGTGCTAAAGATGTTGAATTTGGATTGGGGCGCCGCATCAAGTCAAAGGCTAATGGATATGAATGATCTTGATGAGTTTTGCCTAAAACCATATGAAAGTTCAGCCCTGTATAAAGAAAAGATGAAAAAGGACCATGATCAAAAGATTGAAAAGTGTGAATTTATTATTAGTGATCTGGTGCTCTTATTCAACTCAAGGTTGAGGCTGTTTCCTGACAAGTTCAAGTCCAAATGGACCGGGCCATTTAGGCTGTTTCAGGTTTGCATCACTATTTTTTCATAAGGGTCAGAAGAAGGTGGCCTGGGAACGGTTCTTGACGGATACGAAGTAAAAGGGTACTAGGATGACCTTCGACACGAAGAAGATGATACCACAAAAAGGGGCTCTGATACCATAAAAAGGATCTTAAATAATACAGAACTAAAATAGAGAAAACTTAGAAAACATACAAGAAACTGACGTTTAATGCATATAGAGAAAACTTAGAAAACTTACAAAAAACTGACGTTTATTGCATATATCCAAACATGGGAAACATTACAAAGGAAAAGAACATTACAAGGGAAGGCTTTGAGAATATAGGAGTGAATCCTGATATTTTCTGCTGCCTCTAAATGTAAATGAAAGCCTCCCTATATAAGAGAGGAAGAGGTTGTCTTTATATCTTTGGCATACAAGTGTAAGGCTAAGATGTTGCCGACAAAAGGAGGGGTCTACTTCTTTTGCTAAAGTAGATATAGTGGAGAATAATTTTCTCATAGTCGAAGACACTAGGGTCTACTTCTTTTTCAAAAGTGACTTGAGTGGGAATCTCCTTTTGACTAAAGACATATAATGAAACATCTTTTTCACAAAAATGTTTTGTCTTGTAGCTTCTCAATGGATGCTAATTTAGAATAGTGAAATGCCACTATATGGAAAAATAATTCCGGTTTTGCCTATATTTTTCCATAAGGGTCCTTTTTTCTATTCATAATCAGGGTCCATGTAAGCCAAGGCTAAACCTTTGGGATCACACATGTCTCCATTGTCTTCACTGCTGCTTTTTATGGAAACTGCGACTTTAATCATTTTCATGATCTAGTGTTCATCATATTTTTCCATGTTATAGAGTGCTTCTTTCAATTTTTGTTTGAGGGCTGCTTGGGATAAACTCTTTGTAGAAGATCTTGCCTTCTCTTGGACCTTAACATTTAGTTGTTTGGGAATCCAACCTTAGACTTGAATTTGTTTACACAAATATTGAATGCGTTCAAAATCATTCTTGGAGAAATTCCAAGAAATAATATAGGATATTCTTTGCTGAATATAATATTTGCATAATTTAATATGTGCCGGTAAAGTAGTAATTTCTTCTTTGGTTTGGAAATCTTCAAACCTGTTGAGAAATTGTTGGTGGAGAATCTTCTCAATTCCTCCGAATAAGTTCCACCATTCGTAGAACCATCTGGGAATAGGTGCTTTGATAATATTTGGACTATACTTCACTAACCAAATATGTCTTGGTCTCAAATAAACTAAAATTCATCCATGCTGCCTTATAATCATACCAGTTATAAGTCTGTGGTTTGTGAGTCATCGTCAAAGCAATAGGGGTATATAAATGGTCTGCAAACAATTCAAATGGATCCAAGATTTTCTTGATAGTAAATCTTGAGTAATTAATTTAATTGTTTGCATCTCTAGAATGCTCAATTTATATTGAATCCGTATCTGTAAGAATGGCTTTATAGAATCTTCCTGTGTTTAATAAATTGTCAGTATCCACATAATTGGAATCTGTGTAACAAGGTCTGATTAGGACTCCTGTATCTACATTTTCATAGTCTTTGTTGAGAGCCAAAATAGACAATACCTGTGAAACAATGAATTGAAAAGATTCTTCTTTAGGAATTGGTTTGGAATGGGTTGATTTGGTTAACGGCTTGGGCAAAAGACTCAGGTGGTTTTATGGTATTGCTCTCTTTGGTTTGAATGGAGCTAGAAGATGTGCCTTGTTCAAAGGGCTTTATTGGCCTAAGATTGATCATCTTTGGCTGCGGTGGACAAGGAAGCTTGGAAGCTTTTGTTAAGAAGGGCAGGGTAGTCTAGGATAGTCGGCTAGAGCTGTGAACTTGTTTTGAAAGGTTAGTTCAGGCCTTTATGAAGTTTCGGCTTTTGCTGGTGTTAAAGGGAGATGAATAAATGGTCTAGCCATTGTTTCTTTTGGGAGGTTGTCTCCTTTGGAATGAGTGTTTGGTCTAAACGACTTCATGTTTTCCCTGCAAGAATTCACGAGTTAGAAAATCTGGTAGAGAAATATCTTCTCCTTTGATAAAATCAATTTTGAAATTAAAGCAAGATAGTAGAGCTTGGCATCTAGCAAATATTTGTTTTGAAACAAGGTTTTTGACATCGTTTTGCAAGATTTCTTTAGCAGATTTACAATCTACTCTTAATTAAAATTCTATATTGATTAGGTCGTCTAGGAACTTAGAGATACATAGCACTATAGACAAAACTTCCTTTTTAACTGTTGAATAAATTTTTTGAGAGGAATTCTAGATTCCGGATGTAAAACAAACTAGTTGCTCGGTAGATTCAAGATCTACATTTTGCTTAAGGATTCCTCTATAACCTGCATTAGACGCATCAGTCTCAACAATAATAAAAGCATTTGGGTTTGGGATTCCTAGACATCGAATAGTTTGGACTAAAGTCTTAACAAGGATGACAACTTTAGTTTGTTCAGTACCCCAAGGAACTGGATTTTCCTAAGCCTTTTATACAAAGGATCGTAAACATGTCTGAGTTTTGGAATAAAATCAACTACATAATTTAAACTTCCTAAAAACCTCTGAAATTGTGTTTTATTAGAGATTTCATTAGGAAACTTGGAAGAGAACTCTATGGCCCTGCAAATAGGTTTATAAGTACCTTGATAAAGGTCATGACTTAAAAACATGTTGGTGGTTTGGAAGAGTACCATTTTCTTGGCATTGACAACTAACCCATTATTTTTAACAATCTTGAAAAAGGTGTTGAGTAGTTTGAAATGAGAGTCGATGTTCTCTGAAAAAATTAGCACATCATCAATTTATACATTTGACATATAAGAATAATCATTGAATATGGAATTCATGATATTTTGAAATTCAAAAGGGGAGTTTTTAAGCCCAAAAGGCATTACATTCCATTCATATTGTTTAAACGGGATATCGAAAGTAGTTTTATATTTATCATTTTTGTAAATATGAATTTGCCAAAAACCCGATTTCATATCAAACTTGCTATAGATATTAGTTTTAAAAGTCCTTTTCAAAAGGTGTCATTTGTTAGGTATGGGATACCTGATCCATTTTAAAACTGAGTTTAAAGGTTTGTAATTGATTACTAGTCTTGGTGCTCCTCTTTCTTTCTCTGTGGTTTTGTTAACGTAGAAAGCAAAACAACTCCAAGGTGATTTAGAAATCCTAATAATCTTAATTTTTAAAAGAGTGTCAATCTCTTTCTTAAAAAATTCCATCATTTCGTGATTCATCTAAATGGGCCTTGCCTTAGTGGCAGTAGCCTGTTAATTGAATCCCTCAATGTATAATAAGTCCACAATATGGTTTTTACGTTCCCAAAAAGCATTAAGAAAATCAGAACATATTTCTTCTTCAAATCTTTTCTGAAGATTAGCTATTTTAGTAACTATCTTCGGAGTTTTTAAAATCTGTTCGATTTTCTTAACACGAATTTCGTCTTTTAAAAAGGTGATATGCTGTGAAAGGTTATTAATTCGGAAAACAGTGTTTTCTATAACAAAATTACTTTCATCTTGTGAAAGGATTTTAACAAAAGGAAAATGACGGTCTTTTCCAAGGATAGTGCTAGTAATACCATCTAGATTCGTAAAATAAGGTTTTATCTGAGTGATAAAAGGTATTCCAAGGATAATATCTTCATTGATAGCCTCAGTAATAACAAAATCATTTGTTAAACAAATATCACTATTGCAAATATGAGCTTTAGAAAGCTTATAATTTATTTTCAAAGGTTCTCCTGTAGCGGTGTATAATTTTGAAGTACTTTTTTGTAAATACCTTTTAGGAACAATACCTTTTACAATACAATTCCTATCTGCACCACTGTCAAGCAAAGCAATTTTGTTAATAACAAAATGTTTATTAACAACTATCTTAATAGTGGAGAAAGAAGGTTTATTATGGTAGTTTTTCATATTATGAAACTGACTACTAGCATATTTTTGGAAGAGAGTGGATTTCTCCTGAAGAGTTGAAACCAGTTCCTTCTGAAGGGTAGAAACCTTTTTAGGCGCTTTATCATCTTTTACGGAGATGTTGAAGTTGTTAAGTTGTACATTGATTTTTTCAATGATATTTTCTGTTACTGCCAAAGTAGCAGAAAGTTTGGGGAATTTTTCTTTGGAAAATTCAGGGATTTTAAATCCAGGATAGGTTTCAATATTATGGCTGGATGAAGTAGAAGCCGGAGTCGGTCTTCCATTGATGGTACGTTTAGTATCTTCTATTTGTCTAGATATGACATGAAGAATTTGGTTGGAGTAATTATTGTTTTCAACTACTAGGTCAATATCTGCAGATGTAAGCAGACCACCTATTTTATCACTTTTCTCTTCGAAAGGAGAAGCTTTCATCACCGTTCCTGCAATAAGGATGTTAATTCCTTCAAGAGGAGGAGTGATAGATTTAACAACATTATTAGAAGAAGTGTACCATTTATTAATGTTAACTTGTAATGACTCAACACAATTATCAATCCTACTAGTCATTTCAAACCATTTGAAGAATTCTATTTCACAACCGATTCTTCTCATATCCATCATCCACAAATCTCTAAAGGATTATCTTTGCTTAAGAGTATAGGTAGAAACATACCATTTTCTATGCTTATGATTAGATAATCTCTAAAGGATTATCTTTGCTTATGATTGTCAGGATGAGTACATTGTTCATGCAGGATGTTCGAAATAGGCTCAAAGGTTTTACTTGTCTTGAGCATCTCGAGCAACCAAGATGGTTTATTTTCTATAGGAGGTTCCATTTCACTTGCAGTGGGACTGCCAGGGATATCTTGGTAAAATACTTTAGGTACATTACCTGAAAAGTCTACTCCTGTGACTTTACCTTTACTGTTGTCTATAACAAAAATAGTTTCATCATTATCTGCTTTTGCTTCTTCAGCATCCTCCAGGGTTTTTGAAGAAGAAGGTGGCCTGGGAATAGTTCTTGAGGGACACGAAGTAGAAGGGGACCAGGATGACCTTCGACACGAAGAAGATCTCCTAACAGAGTTATCAAGAAATTTTAGTTCTATTGACCCATCTGGAAATTGAACGACTCTTTCTATCTGAGATCTTTCAGAATGAGACGCAAAAGGTTGAGATATGTTTTCAAAACGACAATCGTTGCTGAAGAGTATACGTTTCCATTTGAGGAGACGAGGAACAAAGATAGAACTATGTTCATGGTTGGCTTCCATAAGCATAGTCTCACCTTTCAAAACTTTATTGCGAGCTTTATGAGCAAGAGTTGTTTTCATAAGCCGATAGTATACTCGGTAAATAATAGCTATTTCACGAGTGTTGATTTTACTGTTCAAATATTTAGTTTTGACATTAAGGGTTAAGGATTCCATGATATTAGGATCATTGATATCAACAGAGAAGTTAGGATAGCAATTAAAGTAAACAGGCCCATCAGCTAGATTACTCTGCAAAACTCCTAACAAAGAATACGTAAATGTAGATACAGGAGTCCTAATCAAAGCTTAAAAATACCTTTTACAATACAATTCCTATCTGCACCACTGTCAAGCGAAGTAATTTTGTTAATAACAAAATGTTTACTAACAACTTCTCCCCCAACAATTTCTCAACAGGGTTGAAGATTTCTAAACCAAAGAAGAAATTACTACTCTATCGGGACATATTAAATTTTGCAACTATTATATTCAGAAAATTATATCCTATATTATTTCTTGGAATTTCTCCAAGAATAATTTTGAACGGATTCAATATTTGTGTAAACAAATACAAGTCAAAGGTTGGATTGCCAAACAACCTAGCCTCATTATCATTTATGTGTTGAATGACAGCAAAGAGAGCTTTTTTTGAATGGTCAAAAAGTACTCGGATATATGGTGTACTGTCACAAGTACAGAAGGCTTCAGTGCTGGTGCAATCTTTTCCTGATTGGCTTTTGTCTGAATCATAATCGAGATAAATGTCTTCGTTGTCACTGTATTCATCATATGTACCTGAAGATTCAGAGAAAATTTCATCCAGAATGGAAAGTGAATTACCTTTGGTTTCTTCGTCCATACCAAGAAGATTGATCTTCTTTATCTTGGTTTCGGAGCGGCATTCACTCTCTTTGAGGCCAGTCTTTCTGCATGTCCGACAAACAACTAACTTGGTATCTCTAGGTCTCTTGGACCTATATTTTTTCTCTGATCTGGTAGAATAATCTCCTCTTTGAGATTTCTTCCTATGAGATTTTTGCTTTTTATCTTTCTTGATCTTATCAGGTGGAGTGATAAAACCAAAATCTGTACAGAAACTTTCGAGTTCCTTTCTAGAAGAAGATTGCTCCTTCTTGAGTTGTTGTTTGAGCTTAATGTTTGTACAAAGTTCAAGAGCTACAACGTTGATGTGGTTACCAAATCACCATAAGTAAGATCACCATAAGGAATATTACCATTATTGCGATCTTGGATCTTCGTCCTTACTTTCTGTGCAAAGAGAGGAGGTAAAGCGCTGATGAAGCGTTCCTTCCAGAAATCCAAATTGCAATCTGGACGAATCATAACCTTACTGAGAAAGGCATGTTTGTAATGGATAAAGTTGTCTAAATTTGGACAACATAGATTACTCAAAATTTAGAGTCTCCTATCATGGAATAATTTTGGTTCTCCAATGAAGTGCTTAGCGATGTGGTAAAGAACAGTGGCACAAGCATCTTCTCTCGTGACATTAGAAGTGGATTGTGTGTTTCCTTCCATTTTTACAACCGTCCCTATTGCAGTGGTATTAATAATGAGTTGCTTAATCTCATCAGTGCAGTAATTATCCCACCAATGTTTCATCATCTCTGTGAAACCTGCAAAAATCATATTAGGAACATCTCTGTCTCCCGATCCATGCATTTTATACGCAGTAATGGCAACACCCATTTCATGGAGTTTATTGTATACGTGATGCTCAGCTAGGCCATCAATATTCCATTTAGTGATGCTTCTTCCTTCGTGAAAGGAAATGGATAAGAAGACATTTTCCTCATACTGCAAGTCTGGGAAAGAAGGTTTATTATGGTAGTTTTTCATATTATGAAAATGACTACTCGCAAGTTTTTGGAGGAGGGTGGATTACTCCTGAAGAGTGGAGACTGGTTCCTTCTGAAGGGTAGAAACCTTTTTAGGTGCTTTATCATCTTTTAGGGAGATGTTGAAGTTGTTAAGTTGTGCATTGATTTTTTCAATGATATTTCGTGTTACTTCAAAAGTATCAGAAAGTTTGGGGAATTTTCTTTGGAAAATTTAGGGATTAGGAATCCAGGAAAGGTTTCAATATTATGGCTGGATGATGTAGAAGCCGGAGTCTGTCTCCAACTAATGGTAGGCTTAGTATCTTCTATTTGTCTGGATATGACATGAAGAATTTCGTTGGAGTAATTGTTTTGTTCAACTACTCGGTCAATATCTGCACATGTAAGCAAACCACCTATCTTATCAATTTTCTCTTTGAAAGGAGAATCTTTGATCACCGTTCCTGCAATAGAGTTGTTAACTCCTTCAAGAGGAGGAATGATAGATTCAACAACCTTTTAGAAACAGTGTACAATTTATTAATGATAACTTTTAATGACTCAACACAATTTTCAATCCTACCAGACATTTCAAACCATTTGAAAAATTCTATTTCACAACCAATTCTTCTCATATCCATCATCCACAAATCTTTAAAGGATTCTCTTTGCTTAAGAGTATAGGTAGAAAGATACCATTTTCTCTTGACCTGATTGTCAGGATGAGTCTATTGTTCATGCAGGATGTTCGGATTGGGATTAAAGGTTTTACTTGTTTTGAGCATCCCGAGCAACCAAGATGGTTTATTGTCTTTAGGAGGTTCCATTTCACTTGCAGTGGAACTACCAGGAATATCTTGGTAAAATACTTTAGGTACATTACTTGAAAAGTCTACTCCTGTGACTTTACCTTTACTGCTGTTTGTAACAGACATAGTTTCATCATTATCTGCTTCTGCTTCTTCTGCATCCTCCGGGGTTTTTGAAGAACAAGGTGGCCTGGGAACGGTTCTTGAAGGACACGTAATAGAAGGGGACTAGGATGACCTTCGATAAGAAGAAGATCTCCTAATAGAGTTATCAAGAAATTTGAGTTATATTAACCCATCTGGAAATTGAACGACTCTTTCTATTTGAGATCTTTCAGAATAAGATGCAAAAGGTTGAGTTATGTTTTCAAAACGCAAATCATTATTGGAGAGTATATGTTTCCATTTGAGGAGACGAGGAACAAAGATAGAACTATGTTCATGGTTAGCTTCCATAAGCATAGTCTCACCTTTCAGACTTTTATTGCGAGCTTTAGGAGCAAGAGTGGTTTACATAAGACGATAGTATACTTGGTGAATAATAGCTATTTCACAAGTGTTGATTTTACTGTTCAAATTTTTAGTTTTGATATTAAGGGTTTAGTAATCCATGACTATGGATCATTGATATCAACAGAGAAGTTAGGATAATAATTAAAGTAAACAGGCCCATAATTTAGATTACTCTGCAAAACTCCTAACAAAGAATACTGAAATGTAGATACAGGAGTTCTAATAAGACCTTAACAATACCTTTTACAATAAAATTCGTATCAGCACCACTGTCAAGCAAAGCAATTTTGTTAATAACAAAATGTTTATTAACAACTTCTCCCCAAACAATTTCTCAACAGGTTTGAAGATTTCCAAATCACAGAAGAAATTACTACTCTATCGGCACATATAAAATTATGCAAATATTATATTCAGAAAAGAATATCCTATATTATTTCTAGGAATTTCTCCAAGAATGATTTTGAACGCATTCAATATTAGTGTAAACAAATTCAAGTCAAAAGTTGGATTCCAAAACAACCTAGCCTCAGTATCATTTATGTGTTGAATGACATCAAAGAGAGCTTCTCTCGAATGGTCAGAAATTACTCGGATAAGTGGTGTACTTTCACAAGTACAGAAGGCTTTAGTGCAGGTGCAATCTTTTCCTGATTGGCTTTTGTCTGAATCATAATCGAGATTAATGTTTTCGTCATCATTGTATTCATCAGATGTACTTGAAGATTCAGAGAAAAGTTCATCAAGAATGGCAAGTAACTTACCTTTGGTTTCTTCGTCCATACCAAGAAGATTGATCTTCTTTTTCTTGGTTCCGGAGCGGCATTCACTAGCTTTGTGTCCGTTCTTTCCGCATGTCCAACAAACATCCAACTTGGTATCTCTAGGTCTCTTGGACCTAATTTTTTTCTTTGATCTGGTAGAATAATCTCCTTTTCAAGATTTATTCATATGAGATTTTCCCTTTTTATCTTACTAGATCTTATCAGGTGTAGTGATAAAACCAAAATCTCTACAGAAACTTTCGAGTTCATTTCTAGAAGAAGATTGCTCCTTCTTAAGCTGGTATTTAAGCATTACGTCTGTACGAAGTTCAAGAGCTACAACGTTAATAGTGCTTACCCAATCACCATAAGTAAGATTGCCATAAGGAATATTACCGTTATTGCAATCTTGGATCTTTGTCCTTAATTTATCTACAAACAAAGGAGGTAAACCACTGATGAAGCGTTCCTTCCAGAAATCCAAATTGCAATCTGGATGAATCATAACCTTGCTGAGAAAGGCAAGTTTGTAATGGATAAAGTTGTCTAAATTTGGACAATTTAGATTACTCAGAATTTGGAGACTCCTATCTTGGAATAATTTTGGTTCTCCAATCAAGTGCTTAGCGATGTGGTAAAGAAGAGTGGCACAAGCATCTTCCCTCGTGACATTACAAGTGGATTGTGCATTTCCTTACATTTTTACAACCGTCTCTGTTACAGTGGCATTAATAATGAGTTGCTTAATCTCATCAGTGCAGTAATTACCCCACCAATGTTTCAACATTCCTGTGAAACCTGCAACAATCATATTAGTAGCATCTTTGTCTGCCGATCCACGCATTTTACACGCAGTAATGGCAACACCCATTTCATGGAGTTTATTGTATACTTGATGGTCAGCTTGGCCATCAATATTCCATTCAATGATGCTTCTTCCTTCGTGAGAGGAAGTGGATACGAAGGTTTTTTACTGATACTGCAAGTCTGGGAAAGAAGGTTTATTATGGTAGTTTTTCATATTATGAAAACGACTACTAGCATGTTTTTGGAGAATAGTGGATTTCTCCTGAAGAGTGGAGACCGGTTCCTTCAGAAGGGTAGAAACCTTTTTAGGTGGTTTATCATCTTTTACGGAGATGTTGAAGTTGTTAAGTGTTGCATTGATTTTTTCAATGATATTTCTCTTTAATTCAAAAGTATCAGAAAGTTTGGGGAATTTTTCTTTGGAAAATTAAGGGATTCTGTATCTAGGATATGTTTCAATATTTTGGCTGGATGAAGTAGAATCCGGAGTCGGTCATCCACTAATGGTAGGTTTAGTATCTTTTATTTGTCTGGATATGACATGAAGAATTTGGTTGGAGTAATTATTTGGTTGAACTACTCGGTCAATATCTGCAGATGTAAGCAAACCACCTCGCTTATCACTTTTCTCTTTGAAAGGAGAAGTTTTGATCACCGTTCCTGCAATTGGGATGTTAATTCCTTCAATATGAGGGGTGATAGATTCAACAACCTTATTAGAAGCAGTGTACCATTTATTAATGATAACTTGAAATGACCTAGCATAATTTTCAATCCTACCAGTCAATTCAAACCATTTGAAGAATTCTATTTCACAACCAATTCTTCTCATATCCATCATCCACAAATCTCTAAAGGATTCTCTTTGCTTAAGAGTATAGTTAGAAACATACCATTTTCTTTTTGCCTTGTTGTCAGGATGAGTCCATTGTTCATGCAGGATGTTCGGATAAGGCTCAAATGCTTTACTTGTCTTGAGCATCCCGAGCAACCAAGATGGTTTATTGTTTTTCGGAGGTTCCATCTCACTTACAATGGGACTGCCAGGGATATCATTGTAAAATACTTTAGGTACATTACCCGAAAAGTCTACTTTTGTGACTTAACCTTTATTGTTGTCTGTAACAGAAATAATTTCATCATTATCTGCTTCTTCTTCTTCTATATCCTCTAGGGTTTTTGAAGAAGAAGGTGGCCTGGGAACGGTTCTTGAAGGACACGAAGTATAAGGGGACCAGCATGACATTTGACATGAAGAAGATCTCCTTATAGAGATATGAAGAAATTTGAGTGCTATTGACCCATCTGGAAATTGAACGACTCTTTCTATCTGAGATCTTTCAGAATGAGACGCAAAAGGTTGAGTTATGTTTTCAAAATGCCTATCATTGCTGGAGAGTATATCTTTTCATTTGAGGAGAAGTGGAACAAAGATAGAACTATGTTGATGGTTGGCTTCCATAAGCATAGTCTCACCTTTCAGACTTTCATTACGAACTTGAAGAGCAAGAATGGCTTTCATAAAACTATAGTATACTCGGTAAATAATAGCTATTTCACGAGTGTTGATTTTACTGTTCAAATTTTTAGTTTTGACATTAAGGGTTAAGGAATCCCTGACATTAGGATCATTGATATCAACAGAGATGTTAGGATAACAATTAAAGTAAAAAGGCCCATCAGCTAGATTACTGTGCATAAATCCTAACAAAGAATACGGAAATATAGTTACAGGAGTCCTAATCAGACCTTAACAATACCTTTTACAATACAATTCCTATCTGCACCACTATCAAGCAAAGCAATTTTATTAATAACAAAATGTTTACTAACAAATTCTCCCCCAACAATTTCTCAACGGGTTTGAAGATTTCTAAACCAAAAAAGAAATTACTACTCTACCGGCAAATATTAAATTATGCAAATATTATATTCAGAAAAGAATATCCAATATTATTTCTGGGAATTTCTCTAAGAATGATTTTGAACGCATTCAATATTTGTGTAAACAAATTCAAGTCAAAGGTTGGATTCCCAAACAACCTTGCCTCATTATCATTTATGTGATGAATGACATCAAAGAGAGCTTCTTTCGAATGGTCAGTAAATACTCAGATATTTGGTGTACTGTCACAAGTACAGAAGCCTTCAATGCAGGTGCAATCTTTTCCTGATTAGCTTTTGTCTAAATCATAATCGAGATCAATCTCTTCGTTATCACTGTATTCATCAGATGTACCTGAAGATTCAGAGAAAGGTTCATCATGAATGGCAGGTAACTTACCTTTGGTTTCTTCGTCCAACCCAAGAAGATTGATCTTATTTTTCTTGGTTCCGGAGTGGCATTCACTAGCTTTGTGTCCAGTCTTTCCGCATGTCCAACAAACATCCAACTTGGTATCTCTAGGTCTCTTGGACATATGTTTTTTCTTTGATCTGGTAGAATCATCTCCTCTTCGATATTTCTTCCTATGAGATTTTTCCTTTTTTTCTTTCATCATCTTTTCAGGTGGAGTGATAAAACCAAAATCACTAAATAAACTTTCGAGTTCCTTTCGAGAAGAAGATTGCTCCTTCTTGAGCTGGTGTTTGAGCTTAATGTCTGTACAAAGCTCAAGAGTTACAATGTTGATGGTGGTTGCAAAATCACCATAAGCAAAATTATCATAAGGAATATTACCGATATTGTGATCTTGGATCATTCTCCTTAATTTATCTGCAAAGAGAGGAGGTAAACCGCTGATGAAGTGTTCCTTCCAAAAATCCAAATTGCAATCTGAATGAATCATAACCTTGCTGAGAATGGTATGTTTGTAATAAATAAAGTTGTCTAAATTTGGCCAACTTAGATTACTCAGAATTTGGATACTCCTATCTTGGAATAATTTTGGTTCTCCAATGAAGTGCTTAGCAATGTGGTAAGGAAGAGTGGCACAAGCATCTTCCCTCTTGACATTAGAAGTGGATTGTGCGTTTCCTTCCAGTTTTACAACCGTCTCTCTTACAGTGGCATTAATAATGAGTTGCTTAATCTCATCAGTGTAGTAATTATCCCACCAATGTTTCAACATTCGTTTGAAACCTGCAACAATCATATTAGCAGCATCTCTGTCTGTCGATCAACGCATTTTATACGCAGTAATGGCAACACCCATTTCATAGAGTTTGTTGTATACTTGATGGTCAGCTAGGCCATCAATATTCCATTCAATGATGCTTCTTCCTTCGTGAGAGGAAGTGGATACGAAGGATTTTTACTGATACTGCAAGTACGGGACAGAAGGTTTATTATGGTAGTTTTTCATATTATGAAAATGACTACAAGCTTGTTTTTGGAGGAGAGTGGATTTCTCCTGAAGAGTGGAGATCGGTTCCCTTTGAAGAGTAGAAACCTTTTTCAGTGCTTTATCATCTTTTACAGAGATGTTGAAGTTGTTAAGTTGTGCATTGATTTTTTCAATGATATTTCCTATTACTTCAAAAGTATCAGAAAGTTTGGGGAATTTTTCTTTGGAAAATTAAGGGATTTTGAATCCAGGATAGGTTTCAATATTATGGCTGGATGAAGTAGAAGCCGGAGTCGGCCTTCCACTGATGGTAGGTTTAGTATCTTCTATTTGTCTGGATATAACATGAAGAATTTGGTTGCAGTAATTGTTTTGTTCAACTCGGTCAATATCTGCAGATGTAAGCAAACCACATGGCTTATCACTTTTCTCTTTGAAAGTAGAAACTTTGATCACCGTTCCTGCAATAGGGATGTTAATTCCTTCAATAGGAGGAGTGATGGATTCAACAACCTTAGTAGAAGCAGTGTACCATTTATTACTGATAACTTGTAATGACATAGCATAATTTTCAATCCTACCAGTCATTTCAAACCATTTGAAGAATTCTATTTCACAACCGATTCTTCTCATATCCATCATCCTCAAATCTTTAAAGGATTCTCTTTGCTTAAGAGTATAGTTAGAAACATACCATTTTCTTTTTGCTTGATTGTCAGGATGAATCCATTGTTCATGCAGGATGTTCGGATTGGGCTCAAAGGTTTTACTTGTCTTGAGCATCCCGAGCAACCAAGATGGTTTATTGTCTTTAGGAGGTTCCATTTCACTTACAGTGGGACTGCCAGGGATATCTTGGTAAAATACTTTAGGTACATTACCTGAAAAGTTTGCTCCTGTGACTTTACCTTTACTGTTGTCTGTAACAGAAATAGTTTCATCTTTATCTGCTTCTGCTTCTTCTGCATCCTCCAGGGTTTTTGAAGAAGAAGGTGGCCTGGGAACAGTTCTTGATGGACACAAAGTAGAAGGGGACCAGGATGACCTTCGACATGAAGAAGATCTCCTTTTAGAGTTATCAAGAAATTTGAGTTCTATTGACTCATCTGGAAATTGAATGACTCTTTCTATCTGAGATCTTTCAGAATCAGACGCAAAAGGGTGAGTTATGTTTTCAAAATGCCAATCATTGTTGTAGAGTATATCTTTCCATTTGAGGAGAAGAGGAACAAACATAGAACTATGTTAATGGTTGGCTTCCATAAGCATAGTCTCACCTTTCAGACTTTCATTGAGAACTTTAGGAGCAAGAGTGGTTTTCATAAGACGATAGTATACTCGGTAAATAATAGCTATTTCACGAGTGTTGATTTTAGTGTTCAAATTTTTATTTTTGACATTAAGGGTTAAGAAATCGATGACATTAGGATCATTGATAGTAACAGAGATGTTAGGATAACATTTAATGTAAAAAGGCCCATCAGCTAGAGTACTCTACATAAATCCTAACAAAGAATATGGAAATGTAGATACAGGAGTCCTAATCAGACCTAAAAAATACCTTTTACAATACAATTCCTATCTGCACCACTGACAAACAAAGAAATTTTGTTAATAACAAAGTATTTTTTAACAACTTCTCCCCCAACAATTTCTCAACAGGTTTGAAGATTTCCAAACCAAAGAAGAAATTACTACTCTACCGGCACATATGAAATTATACAAATATTATATTCAGAAAAGAATATCCTATATTATTTCTTGGAATTTCTCCAATAATCATTTTTAACGCATTCAATCTTTGTGTAAAAAAATTCAAGGCAAAGGTTGGATTCCCAAACAACCTAGCCTCATTATCATTTATGTGTTGAATGACATAAAAGAGAGCTTCTTTTGAATGGTCAGAAAGTACTCGGATATGTGGTGTACTGTCACAAATACAGAAGGCTTCAGTGCAGGTGCAATCTTTTCCTGATTGGCTTTTGTCTGAATGATAATCGAGGTCAATCTATTCGTACCAATGTATTCATAGATGTACCTGAAGATACAGAGAAAGGTTCATCAAGAATGGTAAGTAACTTACCTTTGGTTTCTTCATCCATACAAAGAAGATTGATCTTCTTTTTCTTGGCTCCAGAGAGGCATGAAGATTGACTTTACCTTTAATGTTTTCTGTAACAGAAATAGTTTCATCAATATCTACTTTTGCTTCTTCTGCATCCTCCGGGGTTTTTGAAGAAGAAGGTGGCTTGGGAACGGTTCTTGAAGGACACGAAGTAGAAGGGGACCGGGATGACCTTCGACAGGAAGAAGATCTCCTAATAGAGTTATCAAGTAATTTGAGTTCTATTGACCCATTTGGAAATTGAACGACCCTTTCTATCTGAGATCTTTCAGAATGAGATGCAGAAGGTTGAGTTATTTTTTCAAAATGCCAATCATTGCTGGAGAGTATATCTTTCCATTTGAGGAGACGAGGAACAAAGATAGAACTATGTTCATGGTTTGCTTCCATAAGCATAGTCTCACCTTTCAAACTTTCATTGCGAGCTTTAGGAGCAAGAGTGGTTTTCATAAGACGATAGTATACTCAGTAAATAATAGCTATTTCACGAGTGTTGATTTTACTGTTCAAATTTTTAGTTTTGACATTAAGGGTTAAGGAATCCATGACATTAGGATCATTGATATCAACAGAGAAGTTAGGATAACAATTAAAGTAAACAGTCCCATCAGCTAGATTACTCTGCAAAACCTATAACAAAGAATCATGAAAATTCAAAAACCTGCCATCTCGAAGGATGACACAAACAGGAATATCAAGGCCTTTTCTAAAAAGAGGCTTAACAGCGACTTCCACTAAATTAATATACAAATAATTATAATCAGATTTATAACGATTTATATCATTATCTTTGAGAAGATGAATAATTTCTAAAGAATTATCAATTGCAATAGTGGACTCACAAGTCTTAATATTACGACAAGTAATGTAACTAAAATTACCTAAGTGGTAAATCTTTTTGGAAGGTTCTTCTGGTATACTCTAGGTTTGTAAATCATTTTCCAATTTAGCAATCTTAGTAGATTGTGAAGATACATTTATACTATTTAAAATGTTTTGATTATTTTCCTTAGGATTTTGAAATATTGTCTAATGGACTTACAGGACAAAATTTATTTCAACAAGTAAAATAACAATAAACAACATGCTAGTAAGTATGTAGGAGATATTACAATACATATCAAAGATCCAAATAGAGTTTCTAAGGGAGGTTCTCTTGGTTTTACAACAGTCCTTATTCCTAGAGTCATCTTAGCTACGGGACCACCGTCACCAGGTCTAAATGCCCTCCTGGCTACATCGACCTTAGAAATTCGGCTGACCAACGTACGAACCGAATATTCATCAATTACCTCATACTCATAGAAAAGAACGAATACCTCACACCAAGTGTAGAAACGGTATATAGGAACATGATAAGTATGATAATAAAGAGATATATACAAACAGCATGCCGAAAATAAATAAAATACTACATTAAAATAATTTTGCCATGCCTTAGACAGTATATATACTTAGGTTCTCATACTAACTACATATACTGCCAACATGGCTCTGATACCATAAAAAAGGATCTTAAATAATGCGTAATTAAAATAGAGAAAACTTACAAGAAACTAACGTTTATTGCATATATCCAAACATGGGAAACATGACAAAGGAAAAGAACATTACAAGGGAAGGCTTTGAGAATATAGGAGTGAGTCCTGATATTTTCTGCTGCCTCTAAATGTAAATGAAAGCCTCCTTATATAGGAGAGGAAGAGGTTTTCTTTATAAATTAGGCATACAAGTGTAAGGCTAGGATGTTACCGACAAAAGGAGGGGTCTACTTCTTTTGCTAAAGATGTAGTGGAGAATAATTTTCTTATAGTGGAAGACACTAGGGTCTACTTCTTTTTCAAAAGTGACTTGAATGGGAATCTCCTTTTGACTAAAGAGATATAATGGAACATCTTTTTCACAAAAATGTTTTGTCTTGTAGCTTCTCAATGGATGCTAATTTAGAATAGTGAAATGCCACTATATGGAAAAATAATTCTTGCTTTGACTCTATTTTCCCATAAGGGTCCTTTTCCTATTCATAATTAGGGTCCATGTAAGCCAAGGCTAAACCTTTGGGATCATACATGTCTCCATTGTCTTCACTGCTGCTTTTTGTGGAAGCTGCATCTTCAATCATTTTCATGATCTACTGTTCATCATATTTTTCCATGTTATCCAATGCTTCTTTCAATTTTTGTTTGAGGGCTCCTTTGGATAAACTTTTTGTAGAAGATCTTGCCTTCTCTTGGACCTTAGCATTTGGTTGTTTGGGAATGCAACCTTTGACTTAAATTTGTTTACACAAATATTAAATGCGTTCAAAACCATTCTTGGAGAAATTCGAAGAAATAATATAGGATATTCTTTTCTGAATATAATAGTTGCATAATTTAATATGTGCCGATAGAGTAGTAATTTCTTCTTTGGTTTGGAAGTCTTCAAACCTGTTGAGAAATTGTTAGGGGAGAATCTTCTCAATTCGTTCGAATAAGTTCCAATATTCGTAGAACCATTTGGGAATAGGTGCTTTGATAATATTTGGACTATACTTCACGAACCAAGTATGTCTTGGTCTCAAATAAAGGAAATTCATCCATGCTGCCTTTTAATCATACCAGTTATAAGTTTGTGGTTTGTGAATCATCGTCGAAGCAATGGGGGTATGTAAATGGTCTGCAAACCATTCAAATGGATCCAAGATTTTTTTGATAGTAAATCTTGAGTAATTAATATAATTATTTGGATCTCTAGAATGCTCAATTTCTATTGAATCAGTATTTCTAAGAATGGCTTCATAAAATCTTCTGGTCTTTAAAGGATTGTCAGTCTCCACATAAATGGAATCTGTGTATCAAGGTCTGATTAAGACTCCTGTATCTACATTTGCATATTCTTTGTTGAGAGCCATAATAGGCAATACCTGTGAAACAATAAATTCAAAAGATTCTTCTTTTGGAATTGGTTTGGAATGAGTTGTTTTGGTTAACTCTGGGTTAACGGCTTGGGAAAAAGATTCAGGTGGTTTCATGGTATAACTCTCTTTGTTTGAATGGAGCTAGAAGATGTGCCTTGTTCAAAGGGCTTTATTGGCCTAAGATTGATCATCTTTGGCTGTGGTGGACAAGGAAGCTTTGGAAGATTTTGTTGAGAAGGGCAGGGTAGCCTAGGATAGTCGGCTAGAGTTATGAACTTGTTTTGAAAGGTTAGTTCAGGCCTTTGTGAATTTTCAGATTTTGCTGGTGTTAAAGGGGGATGAATAAATGGTCTAGCCATTTTTGCTTTTGGAAGGTTGTCTCCTTTGGAAGGAGTGTTTGGTCTAAATAGCCTCATGTTTTCCCTGCAGGAATTCACGAGTTAGAAAATCTTGTAGAGAATTATCTTCTACTTTGATAAAATCAATTTTGAAATAAAATCTAGATAGTAGAGCTTGCCATCTAGAAAATATTTGTTTTGAAACAGGGTTTTTGACATCTTTTTGCATGATTTCTTTAGCAGATTTAGAATCTACTCTTAATAAAAATTATTTATTGAGTAGTACGTTTTGGAACTTAGTGATAAATAGCACTATAGACAAAACATCATTTTTTGTTGTCGAATAATATTTTTGAGCGGAATTCCAAATTCTAGATGTAAAACTAACTAGTTGTTCTGTAGATTAAAGATCTACTTTTTACTTAAGGATACCTCCGTAACATGCATCAGATGGATCAGTCTCAATAATCATAAAAGCATCTGGGTTTGGGATTCCTAGACACAGAATACTTTGGACTAAAGTCTTAACAAGGATGACAACTTGAGTTTGTTCAGTACTCCAAGGAGCTGGATTTTTCCTAAGCCTTTTATACAAAGGTTTGCAAACATGTTTGACTTTTGGAATAAAATCAGCTACATAATTTAAACTTCCTAAAAACCACTGAAGTTGGGTTTTATCAGGGATTTCAGTAGGAAACTTGGAAGAGAACTCTATGGCCCTGCAAATAGGTTTATAAGTACCCTGATAAAGGTCATGACCTAACAACCTGATGGTGGTTTGGAAGAGTACCATTTTTTTGGCACTGACACCTAACCCATTATTTTTAACAATCTTGAAGAAGGTGTTGAGATGTTTGAAATGAGAATCGATGTTCTCTGAAAAAATCAACACATCATCATTATATACAATTGACATATAAGAATAATCATTGAATATGGAATTCATGATATTTTGAAATTCAGAAGGGGCGTTCTTAAGCCTAAAAGGCATTACATCCATTCATATTGTCTAAACGGGAAATTGAAAGCAGTTTTATATTTATCCTTTTCGGATATCTAAATTTGCCAAAAACCCAATTTCATATCAAACTTGCTATAGATATTAGCTTTAAAAGTCCTTTTCAAAAGGTCTCGTTTGTTAGGTATGGGATACCTGATCCATTTTAAAACTAAGTTTAATGCTTTGTAATTGATTACTAGTCTTGGTGCTCCTCTTTCTTTCTCTGCATTTTTGTTCACGTAGAAAGGAGAACAACTCCTAGGTGATTTAGAAATCCTAATAATCTTATTTTTTAAAAGAATGTGAATTTCTTTCTTACAAAATTCTATCATTTCGTGATTCATTTGAATGGGCTTGCCTTAGTGGTAATAGCCTGTTCATTGAATCCCTCAATGTATGGTAAGTCCACAATATGCTTTTTACGTTGCCAAAAAGCGTTAGGAAAATCAGAACATATATCTTCTTCAAATCTTTTTTGAAGATTAACTATTTTAGTAACTATCTCCGGAGATTTTAAAATTTGTTCAATTTTCTTAACACGAATTTCATCTTTTAAAAAGGTGATATGTTGTGAAAGGTTATTAATTCGGAAAACAGTGGTTTCTTTAACAAAATTACTTTTATCTTGTCAAAGGGTTTTAACAAAAGGAAAATGAAGATCTTTTCCAAGGATAGTACTAGTAATACCATCTAGATTCGTAGAATAAGGTTTTATCTGAGTGATAAAAGGTATTCCAAGGATAATATCTTCACTGATATCCTCAGTAATAACAAAATCATTTGTTAAACAAATGCCATTATTGCAAATATGAGCTTTAGAAAGCTTATAATTTATTTTCAAAGGGTCTCCTGTAGCGGAGTATAATTTCAAAGTACTTCTTTGTAAGTACTTTGTAGGAGCAATACCTTTTACAATACAACTCCTATCTGCACCACTGTCAAGCAGATCAATTTTCTTAATAACAAAATTTTTATTAACAACTATCTTCACAGGCATATGATGACTATGAGGTCTTATTAAAGAGACTACTGTTTGTCCTGGTGCTGCAGAGGTAGAGGTATCGTTACTTGTATTGGTGACAAAAGGCTCCACTAGATGATCATTATTGATATTGGGAGGAACAACGTCAATATTATAATCGTTAGAAGAATAATGATCAAACTCCATGTCTTGGAAAGTAGTCCTTTCAGGGACTTGATTGGTGAGGATATCAGTCTCAACAATACAGAGTCGAGATTTCATGCTTCTAATCTCTTCTTTGAGACTAGAGACCTCATGGCGAAGATCTGAAATGGATGGTTCAGAATGGTTATCTGATCGATTCATGATCTGTTTCATGTTAAAAGGTTCAATTATCGGACGGGGTTTTGTTACCATAAAAAGGATCTTAAATAATGGGGAATTAAGATAGAGAAAACTTACAAGAAACTGACGTTTATTGCATATATCCAAACATGGGAAACATTACAAAGGAAAAGAACATTACAAGGGATGGCTTTGAGAATATAGGAATGAGTCCTGATATTTTTTTCTGCTTCTAAATGTAAATGAAAGCCTCCTTATATAGGAGAGGAAGAGGTTGTCTTTATATCTTAGGCATACAAGTGTAAGGCAAGGATGTTGCCGACAAAAGGAGGGGTCTAATTCTTTTGCTACAGTAGATGTAGTGGAGAATAATTTTCTCAAAGTGGAAGACACCAGGGTCTACTTCTTTTTCAAAAGTGACTTGAGTGGGAATCTCTTTTTGACTAAAGAGATATAATGGAACATCTTTTTCACAAAAATGTTTTATCTTATAGCATCTCAATGGATACTAATGTAGAATAGTGAAATGCCACTATATGGAAAACTAATACCAGCTTTGCCTCTATTTTTCCATAAGGGTCCTTTTCCTATTCATAATTCGGGTCCATGTAAGCCAAGGCTAAACCTTTGGGATCACACATGTCTCCATTGTCTTCACTGCTGCTTTCTGAGGAAGCTGCGTATTCAATCATGTTCATGATCTGGTGTTCATCATATTTTTCCATGTTATCCAATGCTTCTTTCAATTTTTGTTTGAGGGCTGCTTTGGATAAACTCTTTGTAGAAGATCTTGCCTTCTCTTGGACCTTAGCATTTGGTTGTTTGGGAATCCAACATTTGATTTGTATTTGTTTACTCAATTATTGAATGCGTTCAAAATCATTCTTGGAGAAATTCCAAAAAATAATATAGGATATTCTTTTCTCAATATAATAGTTGCATAATTTAATATGTGCCAGTAGAGTAGTAATTTCTTCTTTGGTTTGGAAATCTTCAAACCTATTGAGAAATTGTTTGGGGAGATTCTTCTCAATTCCTCCGAATAAGTTCCACCATTCGTAGAACCATCTGGGAATAGGTGCTTTTATAATATTTCAACTGTACTTCACCAACCAAGTATGTCTTGGTCTCAAATAAAGGAAATGCATCCATACTGCCTTATAATCATACCAGTTATAAGTTTGTGGTTTGTGAGTCATCCTCAAAGCAATGGGGGTATGTAAATGGTCTGCAAACCATTCAAATGGATCCAAGATTTTGTTGATATTAAATCTTGAGTAATTAATATAATTGTTTGCATCTCTAGAATGATCAATTTCTATTGAATCCGTATCCATAAGAATGTCTTCATAGAATCTTCTTGTCTTTAATGGATTGTCAGTATCCACATAATTGGAATCTGTGTAACAAGGTCTGATTAGGACTCCTGTATCTACATTTCCGTAATCTTTGTTGAGAGCCAGAATAGGCAATACCTGTGAAACAATAAATTCAAAAGATTCTTCTTTTGGAATTGGTTTGGAATGGGTTGTTTTGGTTAACTCAGGGTTAACGGCTTGGGCAAAAGACTCAGGTGGTTTCATGGTATAACTCTCTTTGGTTTGAATGGAGCTAGAAGATGTGCCTTGTTTAAAGGGCTTTATTGGCCTAAGTTGATCATCTTTGGCTGCGGTGGACAAGGAAGCGTTGGAAGCTTTTGTTTATAAGGGCAGGATAGCCTAGGATAGTCGGCTAGAGCTGTTAACTTGTTTTAAAAGGTTAGTTCAGGCCTTTGTGAAGTTTCAGCTTTTGCTGGTGTTAAAGACGGATGAATAAATGGTCTAGCCATTTTTGATTTTGGGAGTTTGTCACCTTTGGAAGGAGTGTTTGGTCTAAACGGGCACATGTTTACCCTGCAGGAATTCACGAGTTCAAAAATCTGGTAGAGAAATATCTTCTCCTTTGATAAAATCAATTTTGAAATCAAAGTTAGATAGTAGAGCTTGCCATCTAGCAAATATTTGTTTTGAAACAAGGTTTTTGACATCTATTTGCAAGATTTCTTTAGCAGATTTACAAATAAAAATTCTTTATTGATTAGGTCGTCTTGGAACTTAGTGATACATAGCAGTATAGACAAAACTTCCTTTTTTACTGTCGATTAATTTTTTTGAGCGAAATTCTAGATTCCGGATGCAAAACGAACTAGTTGTTCTTTAGATTCAAGATCTACTTTTTGCTTAAGGATTCCTCCGTAACCTGCATCAGACACATCAGTCTTAACAATCATAAAAGTATCTGGGTTTGGGATTCCTAGACACGGAATAGTTTGGACCAAAGTCTTAACAATGATGACAACTTGAGTTTGTTCAGTACTCCACGGAACTAGATTTTTCCTAAGCCTTTTCTACAAAGGTTCCCAAACATGTCTGACTTTTGGAATAAAATCAGCTACATAATTTAAACTTCCTAAAAACCTCTGAAGTTGGGTTTTATCAGGGATTTCATTAGGAAACTTGGAAGAGAGCTCTATGGCCTTACAAATAGGTTTATAAGTACCCTTATAAAGGTCATGACCTAAAAACCTGATGGTGGTTTGGTTATATACCATGATTTTATGGTATTTTTAAAAACCCTATGTCCTTTTTGTATTGGTTTTTATGTGTTTTTATCATATTTTGCAGGAAAGATGTTAAGGCGCGGAAGTAAAGAGATAGTTGAAACAAATGTAGAAAAAGGGCATCTACGGAGGTGATCTACGGACCGTAGGTCCATTGACGCTCCGCAGATTGTGGTCGTAGATCAGCATGCAAGGCATGGAAAGTAAATCAGGGAAATCTGACCAATTGTGCAACCACGGTGGCCATTGACAGTCCGTAGAAGGATCTACGGACCGTACTGTTGATCCGTAGATTGATAGTGTGAGGGTTCCAGTACCTGATTTTTGAAGATTCCAAGTGTGGAGCTACGGAAGGGGATTGACGGACCATAGATTGATCTACGGTCCGTACTGCAGTTCCATCATTTGCTTCAGAGAAGCTGATTTTTGGAAGATGAAATATTCTCTAAGTCCTGGCTGACGGAAGGGACTCACGGACCGTAGATCCATTGACGGTCCGTGAGTCAGTCTCGTGGAATGAAGACGCGTCCCTGAACAAACTTTCCTTATTTTGTTTCCCTTTTAATTTAGGACTTGTTTTCTATAAATAGGGCATGTAAACCTTGTTTGAGGGGGGCGGGGGGGATTATTACTTTAGTTCTATTTTCTAACTTGGGAGATTATTCTTGCAAACCTAGCAATTATTAATTTCCTAAGTTCGTTTTGAAGATTTGTGAGTTGCAATTCAAGTTGAATTTTTGGGTTTATTATTCTTCTTAAGTAAGTTCATAATTCTTTCATCTATAACAATGAATTGTGTTCATATGATTATGGGTAACTAAATCCCACAACTAGGGTTATGAGAACCATGAGCGATGAAACAAAGTATGTATAGTAAATAAGAAATTCTTGAATAGTGTTTTAAATGCATTGATAATACTTTCGATTAGAAGTCTTTTTAACGAGTGCACGCGTTAGAACTCGCTTTGTTTCTACTTGCCGGACCAAGGAGGTAAACAAGAAAAGAATTATCAACATAGATTTAGTGTGATACTATCTAATAGGATAGTGTCGATTGGTGCGAAGTAATAACTGAGCCAAACATCGATTATGATGTCTATTATGAGGTACATGTAAGGGTTAGTAAATTATACACACATAGCTGGACCAAGGTGCGGGGTTAAATTCTCTAGATGCCAGATCAAGGATTGAGAGATACATAACTTATCACTTTGCATGTAGTATACTAGGAAAGGATTGCTATTACTAGGATTACTATGTTATGAGCTTTTGGGGAACACGTATACCCTAGTTATTTCTCTCATCTTGATAACAACCAAAATTGAATGTTGATTACTGATTACTTATTGAATTCTTATAATTTGTTTCACAAACCCCCCCTCCTTAAATTACTTTTTTCTGGAAGTAATTTGACTAATCGAATATAATTGCTCGTTAAATTAAAGTCTAAACCATTTTCCTCATGGGATCGACCCCAACCTACTAGTTGGGTTCTTCACTTGATAATGACCGCTTATGCTTCTTTAGGGCGGTGTAATTTGATCGTATCAAATTTTGGCGCTGCTGCCGGGGAAATTTGGCTTTTAGATTTGTTTTAACTACATTATTGAACGTTAGTCAAATATTTCTGACTGTAGTGTATGCCAAGTAAATGGAGCATGGGTGAACCACTTACTCCTTACTATCCAGAGTTGAACCGCACTTTGAGAAGAATGAACAATCCAGGAGATCCAGTTAATCCTATCAGAGGAAATCCAGGTGATGCAGTTGAGTTACAACAGCCGAGGGTAGTTGGTAGGGACAACCATGTTCTAGCTGGCAATCAATTGGGAGATGCACTGAGGGTGCACGATCCACCAGGCCCACGACAACATGACAACTATCGGGGCAACGTCAATATAGCAGACTCTGATGGACCTATTGTCCTACCCCCTACCTCCAGGGCACACATTTGTGGTGACTAGTAGCTTGATGCAGATGCTTACAGCAAGGGGCTTATTCTCAGGATTGCCATCGGAGGACCCACATGCTCACTTAGCCAAGCTACGGGTGGTTTGCAAAAGTTGTGTAGGTAGACCAGACTTGGATATGGATGTCATCGAATTACGAGTGTTCCCTCTATCACTGACAGGCGATGATGCAGTATGGTTCACTGAGCTTCCTTATAACTCAATCTTTACATGGAACCAACTCACGGATGTGTTCCGAGCAAGGTGCTATCCAGTGTCCAAGAAGCTCATTCACAAAGATAAGGTCAACAATTTTGTAGCATTACCTGGAGAGTTTGTGAGTAGCTCTTGGAACAGATTCACTGCGTTCGTAAGAGGTGTCCCAAATCACCGTATTGATGATGACTAGCTAAAGGAATATTTCAATCCAGGTCAGGATGACAATGATCGAGGTCAGGATGAAAATAATAAAGCAGTGCTTGATACTATTGCAGGATGTTCATATGGCGAATGCACATATGCATAGATTTCTAAAAAACTAGAGAAGATCTCTCGTAACAATAAAGCATGGAGCACTAGGAGGTCAGATACTGGGAGAAACACATTTTCTATTCAGAATACAAACACCCAGTCTGTGGATGAGATTCGTGAGGAGATGGCTCAGATGAGGACCGAGTTGGGGATGGTATTAACGCATGTGAGTGGAGGTGCAGAGAAGGTAAATGATGTGAATTACATGACTAGAACGCCACCAACAATTGAAGAGTGTTACTATGAAGAGGACACTTATGCGGTGAATGATCAGATGGGGGGTTTCCGAACAAACGCCCAAGGATCCAACGCGGAAAATTGGCGCCAAGGTCAAGGAAACCAAGGTCGAAACTATGGCAACTACAACCGAGAGGGGCAATATTTCCGAGATAGGAACTTCAATAGCGACAACAACTACAACAGGAACAACTATGGCAACAAAAATGATTGGGTTGGACCTTATGTTCCCCCTCAAAATGGGGAATCTTGTACTAGGGAAGCTGGAGGCAGCATGGCGCGTATTGAAGATATGATGCAGAAGATGATGAGAAGGTTTGATGCAACTGATGAAAATGTGAAAGAGATGAGAAACGACTTGTCTGGTATTGGTCAAAAGGTTCATGCCCATGCAATGTCAATAAAGCACTTAGAGCAGCAGATGACCCAGTTGTCTACTATAGTGAACCCACGTCAACCCGGTACTCTTCCTAGCAATACCATCCAGAATCTAAATAATGACGGTCACTGTATGGCAGTTACTACTCGAGGGGGTAAGCAAACCATATATCCATCTATGCCGTCTGTGGTGGATGTTGAGATTAGAGAATAAGATGATGTGGTAGAGGTTAGAGAAGAGTCTAAGACTGCGACAGAGAAGCGGAGATATCTCAGAAAGTGGTCCCCATACCTAGACCTCCACCACCTTTTCCATAAAGGTTAGTGAAGAAGACTGAAGATGGTAAATATCTCAGGTTTATTACTATGTTGAAGCAGCTTTCCATCAATGTTCCTTTGATTGAAGCTTTGGAGCAAACGCCTAGGTATGCAAAGTTTAAGAAAGATATGGTGACAAAGAAAAGGTTTGTGAGTTTTGAAGATAATGATAGATTGCAGCATTGTAGCGCTATTGCTACAGGATCTCTTGCGCAGAAGAAGTAAGACCCTGGTGCTTTCACAATCCCATGTATTATAGGCTTGTTACATTTTGCTAAGGCATTGTGTGATCTTGGTGCTAACATCAACCTCATGCCATTGTCTATTTATAAGAAGTTGGGTCAAGGGGATCCAAAGCCTACTACGATGCGGCTACTTATGGCCGATCGTACCGTGAAAAGGCCCATTGGTGTACTCCATGATGTGCTACTAAAAGTCGAGTCATTCATCTTTCCAGCGGATTTTGTGAATCTTGACTGTGAAGTTGATTTTGATGTTCCCATCATCCTTGGGAGACCATTCCTTGCCACATGTCATGCATTGGTTGATATGGGGAAGGGACAGATGAAGTTCAGACTGAACAAGGAAGAAGCAACTTTCAATATTTGTAGGTCCATGAAGCAGAGTGGTGAGCTCCAAACGGTATCTGCTATAACTTACAGAGTTGAGAGTAAGTAGAAGTGCAAATTGAAGAGCAACTCAATGTTGGGGCACTAGCAGCAGTTATGGTGAATTTCGATAGTGATGGTATTGAAGAGTACGATGAGTTGGTAGCTGTAATCGAGAGGTGTGAATATCGATCAAAATAAAAGAAGTACGAGTTAGACATGAAGAATCGTGAGTCTCCACCAGCGAAACCATCAATTGTGGAGGAACCTAAATTGGAGCTTAAGGCTCTACCACCACATTTGACGTATGTATTCTTGGGGCAGAGATAACACTTTCCCGGTCATCATTGCGGCAGATCTAAATGCGAGACAAATAGAGTGCCTGTTGACTGTATTAAAGAGGTTCAAGTGAGCTATTGGGTGGACTGTTGCCGATATTATTGGGAATCCTCCCGGTATTTGTTCCCACAAAATACAACTAATGCCAGATCACAAACCTAGGATTGAGCACCAAAGAAGATGAAATCCACCTATGCAAGAGGTAGTTAAAAAGGAGATCATCAAGTGGTTGGATGCTGGAGTTATCTATCCCATTGCAGATAGTAGTTGGGTATGCCCTGTTCAATGTGTGCCCAAGAAAGGTGGGATTACTGTGGTTCCTAATGAGATAAAAGATCTTGTTCTGATGCGGCCCATGACTGGATGGAGAGTCTGCATGGACTTTCGGAAGCTAAATGCTTGGACAGAAAAGGACCATTTCTCTATGGCATTCATGGATCAGATCTTAGATAGAGTTGTTGGTAAGGGTTGGTATTGTTTTCTTGATGGCTATTCGGGCTACAATCAGATTTCTATAGATCTGGAGGACCAAGAGAAGAGCACCTTCACTTGCCTTTATGGGATTTTCGCCTTCAAAAGGATGCCTTTTAGGTTGTGCAATGCTCCAACAACCTTCCAGCGTTGTATGATGTCGATATTCTCTGATATGGTGGACGAAACTATTGACGTATTTATGGATGATTTCTCTGTGGTAGGGGACTCTTTTGATCGATGTCTGAATCATTTGGCTGAGGTACTTAAAAAGTGTGAAGATTGCAACCTGGTACTGAATTGGGAGAAGTGCCACTTTATGGGGAAAGAGGGGATAGTTCTAGGTCATAGAATTTCTGAAAAGGGCATTGAGGTAGATAAAGCGAAAGTTGAAGTAATACAAAAACTTCCCCCACCTATCTCTGTAAAAGGTGTGAGGAGTTTTCGTGGGCATGCTGGTTTCTACAGGAGATTCACCAAAGATATCTTAAAAATTGCACATCCTTTTTGCAAACTGCTTGAGAAGGAGTGTAAGTTCTACTTTGATGATGCTTGTCTTAGAGCATTTTGGGAGTTGAAAGAAAAGTTAGTTACTGCCCCTATCATTATTTCACCGGATTGGGGACAACCATTTGAGGTAATGTGTGACGCATGTGGCGTGGCGCTTGGTGTGGTATTGGGACAGAGGAGAGAAAAAATTATTCACCCTATTTACTATGCTAGCAAGGCTCTAAATGTGGCCCAGAAGAATTATATTGTAACTGAACAAGAGCTTCTTACAGTGGTTTTCGCATTTGAAAAATTTTGATCCTACTTGCTTGGTACCAAGGTCATAGTACACACTGACCACTCTGCATTGAGATATTTGATGGCAAAGAAGGATGCAAAGCCGAGGTTGATTAGATGGGTATTATTGCTGCAAGAGTTTGATTTTGTAGTAAAAGATAGAAAGGGGACCGAAAATCAAGTTGCTAATCACTTGCCCAGATTAGAGGAAGAGGCTATGCTAAAGCTTGGTGATAGGGCTGAAATTAATGAGGCTTTTCCAGATGAACAGGTATTGGCTGCTTCTCATGATCTGATTCCTTGGTTCGCTGACTTTACTAATTATTTGGCAAGCGATATTGTGCCCCCAGATTTGTCTTTTCACTAAAGGAAAAAGTTTATGCATGATGTGAAGAAATTCTTTTGGGATGAGCCTTACTTGTATCGTAGTTGTGCTGATGGGATTATTCATCGTTGTGTGCCCGAGGTCGAGATGTTGAGTCTACTTGATGCATGCCATTCATTGCCTGTTGGTGGGCATCATAGCGGTATTCTGCTCATAAGATTTTGCAGTGTGGGTACTACTGGCCTACCATCCACCAAGATGCTCATGATTTCGCCAAGTCTTGTGATCGTTGCCAAAGAGAAGGAGGAATTTCAAAGAGGCAAGAGCTTTTTATGAATCCTAAATTGGTGATAGAGTTGTTTGATGTATGGTGCATTGATTTTATGGGTCCATTTGTGAGTTCACATGGGATGAAGTATATTTTTGTTGCGGTTGATTATGTATCGAAGTCGGTAGAAACAGTTGCGCTATCCAACAATGAGAACCTACATCATGAAAGGATGTAGCATTGAATATGCGTCAGTACTTGGAATGTACTGAGCATGCATGATATGGAATATAGCTGAACAAATATAACTAAGCAATATCATAATCTGAACAGAATAATAATACTAAATTATACTGAAAACTGAGCTAAATGCATTGACCAAGCACTAATCATGAATTTAACATGATGAGTTTGATAACTGAAAACCTCGTCAAATGCACCAGAGTCTTACTATGGGAGCTACTATTAACTGATATAAAACCACGTGAGCTAATCGTGGAGTTCGATGTACATGCCCCATCGAGAGGACCCAGTATACCTTGCCAGGGGTATAAAGGAATGAGTGGCATAATCACTAAATATTATGCCGAATAGATGGGACTTATAAACCTGCGTGGGAACGTAGTTTTGCGACTATGAGGGTACGCTGAACCCTAGTCCAACTCGGTGCTAAGCCAACTCCCAACTGGAAATGTGTATGACACAACAAAAATATTGGATTAGCTCAATATTCTTAAATTCTAACTGAGAATGCAAAATTTAAGTAGTAACAATGAAACATTCGAAATCTAAGGCATGTATACCTATTTATGTTACCTAGCTAGTGTAATTCATGAACTAAAGGAATCTGCACAACTAGGGTTCTAAGTTTCACGCAAAGAACTAAGCAATGATTTCACGAAAACATATAATCTGATTAATAATACTATAACAACTAAATCACAACTAATATTTAAGGTTTTAGAAACCCTAGGTCTAAGCAAGATATAACGAATCAAGAATCCGACTTAATTCTAGCGACCTAGTGAATGAACAGAACTCACTAGTGAATCCCACATACATGGTGACGAAATCTACAGAAAAATCCTTTCATTTCGATGCTGGAACTGAAGAAAATGTGTTGCATGTTCTTGAGAGTTTGGTCGACTCTTTCTCCTCTTTTTCACTCTAAGTTCTAGTGAATTTTTGTGAATAAAGGCTTTTGTTAAGTTCAGAGTAGGTTATTCCACTTAAACTAAGTAAAAAAACGTAGTTTAGGTGCCTAACACATCAGGGAAAAGACCTAATGACCCCTAACTTAAAATCTGATGAGGCCAACCTCTGCGCCCGTGATGAATTGTCACTAGGACCACGACCTATCGGATGGGTCGTGGTCTGCTGGCCAGTGGCTACAGGTTTTGGGGGTCCTTTCCAAGGGCCATCGAATGGACCGTGTGGAGGATAAAAGACAATAAAGGTCACTGTGGTCCTTCACTTGCGCTGGTGGTCGGCTGGCTCAGGTCCACACACGCCACCACGACCCATCGCCAAGATCACGACCCGTGGAGGGCTCCATGATCTGACACCTGAGCCTGGTGAGTTCTGTCTGGTTACCATGGGCCTTCCCACGGCCCGTGTAGTGGTTCACGACCCATGAAGGGTCTAGTGGTCAACCATTTTATGGTGGGCATGAAACACGGGCAGGTCAACAGACTGTGGTTCCTTTCACGGTCCGTGCACCTTGACACGGTTTACCAATTTTTTTTGTTTTTCTGCTGCAAATTATAAGTCTTATTTCTAAGTTGTGACAACATCTTCCCCTTGGGAACATTCGTCCTCGAATAAAGCCTAAACTAGCTGAGTATTGAGGGAAGGAGCTGCAATCCCTACCATTAAGTACAAGAAACTAATATCTAACTTAACTCAGTTCCAAGAATATGCAAGTAAGTTGAAAATGCAAGAACAACTGAAGGAACGTGATACTAAGACTGAATTTATGCAAGAGTAATCTAAGAGACTGGAGAGGAACTATTACCTCAAGGTTAAAGGGATCCGGAAGGAAAAGATTAGGATACTAGGCCTTCATGGATGTTTCTTCTTCCCAATTAGCTCCTTTTACGGATTTACTCCTCCAAAAACCCTTCACTAAAACGACTTCTTTATTTCTCAACCTATGAACTTGTTAACCTACGAACCTAGGGGTCAAGAATCTGAACTAGCATCTATTCATAAGTGAGACTATCCTTCACAGCCACACTCTCTAATGGCACTATGGATGTTGGTCACCCACACACTTCTTCAACAAGGAAATGTGAAAGACTGGATGAACTACTGCTAGTTCTGTTGGCAACTCGAACTCATATGCCACGCTTGAAACTTTTTTCACGATTCTGTAAGGGCCTACATATCTCGGTCTGAGCTTCACTTTCTTGCCAAATCTCATAACCCCCTTCATAGGTGACACTTCAGGAAATGCCAATATTCAATCTCAGGCTCTAAGTCCCTCCTCCTCATATCTGCAAAGGACTTTTGATGACTCTTAATTCCTTCTCTGATGAGTTGAACTTTTTCCATAGCCTCATCAACCGAATCTATCCCAATCAATGCTTCTTCACCTACTTCAAACCAACAACCTAGAGATCTACATCTACTCCTATATAATGCCTCATAATGTGCCATCTGAATACTGGAATGATAGCTATTATTTTAGGCAAACTCTATGACAGGTAGGTGATCATCCCAACTACCCTTGAAATTGATCACGCAAGATCTCAAGATGTCCTCTAAGGTATGAATGGTACTCTCTGCCTGGCCATCCATGTGTGGATGAAATGCTATACTGAGATTTACCTAGGTAATAAGATCTTTCAGAAACTATTTCCAGAAATAAAAGGTAAATTGAGGACCTCTATTTGAACTAATAGACAAAGTAACCCCATGTAACCTGACTATCTTATGGATGTAGAGTTTCGAGTAGTCCTCTGCTGAATCAGTAGTCTTGACAGCCAAAAAGTGAGCGGACTTGGTAACTCTGTCTACTATTACCCAAATAGAGTCATGCTGTCTGCGAGTAAGAGATAAACATAAAATGAAGTCCATGTTTATCACTTCTCAATTCCATGTTGGAATGTTAATCTCTTGAGTCATCTATCCTGGTTTCTGATGCTCTACCTTAACTTGTTGACAATTATAACACTTACCAACAAAATTAGGTATGTCCCTTTTCATGTCGTTCCACTAAAAGACTTCCTTTAGATCATGGTATATCTTAGTGGCACCTAGGTGAATGGAATACCTTGAGTTATGGGCTTCTATAAGTATCTTTTGCCTTAGCTCACCCACGTTAGGAATACATAGGAGACCCTGGTAATGAAGCACACCATCTCCCCCTTAGGAGAAAACCTGAACTTTGTGCTGATGAACTGCACTTTCAACTGAAGTAATATAGGATCACTATCTTGTTTTCCTTAACCTCCGCTACCAATGAAGATTTTGATCCATTCTGAACTGTCACCCCACTATCAGATGTGTCTATAAGACTAACTACTAAGTGAGCAAGTCGATGAACATCTTTTGCTAATTCCTTCATTTCTTCCTCAGCATGTTCTACACTACCCATAGATAGTCTGCTAAGAGCATCAACTACTAGATTGACCTTACCAGGATGATAAAGCACATTCATATCATAGTCCTTGAAGAATTCAAACCATCTCCTCTGACGAAGATTTAATTCTTTCTGGGTTAACACATATTGGAGGCTCTTATGGTCTGTGAACACATCTAAGTGAATGCCCTACAAGTAGTGTATCCAAATCTTTAGGGAAAATACTATGGCTGCAAGATCAAGGTCATGAGTCGGGTAATTCTTCTCCTGTACCCATATGTTGTCTAGCAATGTAAGCCGGTTCCTCAATATGTGACACACTACCCATGATGGTGACTTTGTTCAACTGTCGATAGTTAATGCACATTCTGACAGAACTATTTTTCTTTTTCACGAAAAACACTGGAGCACCCTATGGAGAGATACTAGGTCTGATGAAGCTCTTATCTAGAAAATCTTTCAACTGTTCCTTCAATTCCTTATGCTCGGCTAGAGCCATTCTGTAAGGAGGAATTGAAATAGGATGGGTATGTAGAGGGAGATCAATTCCAAATTTGATTTTCCTTTTTGGAGGAACTCCAGGAAGATCTTTTAGAAACACCTCTGGAAACTAATTTACAACATGGACTGACTCAAGAATTGGGGTTTCAGGGTTTGAATCCTTAACCTAAGCAAGATGATAGATATACCCCTTGGAAATAATCTTTCTAGCCTTAAGGTAAGAAATGTATCGACATACAGGCACTAAGCTACTATCATTCCACTAGAAGACTGGCTCGTTTTGAAAATGAAACAGAATAATCCTAGTTCTACAATCGATTGAGGCAAACTGGAAGGTAACCAATCCATTCCTAGAATGATATCGAAATCTACCATTTCTAACTCTACAAGATCTGCTGAGGTGAGTTTCTGAGAGACTGTGACAGGGCAATTTATGTATACATGTTGAGCTATAACGGGGTCACCAACAAGAGTAGAGACTGACAAGGGTTCTGAGAGTGTTTCTGGACTGACACTGAAGTTAACTGGTATTTAGGGAGTTACAAAGAAAGAGTAGCCCCAGGATTTAGCAATGCATAAACATCTAAATGAAAGCATCTTAATGTACCAGTGACCACATCAAGAGAATCTTCCTGGTCCTGGTGAGCTTGGAGAGCGTACAACCTGTTCTGGCGTTGACCGCCACCTGTACTAGATGATGCACCCTACTGAGTTAGGAGAACTACTGGCTCTTTTGGAGTTGTAGACTGAGTCCTATTTTTGTTACCTCCTTTCCTATACTTAGCAAAACGACAATCTTTCAACCTATGGCTAGAATAACAACACCCAAAGCACCCTTCCTTTCCTGCAAGACACTCGTTCTGATAGTTCTTACCAGACTTTCAACAATGTACAAAAGTCCAGTTACCTAAATTACTCCCTTGAGACATAGAGCCTGGTGCCCTACCCTTCTGATCCTGTCGAAACCTAGGGGATGGAGCACTAGCTGATGCATGTGCTGAGGCTATAGACCTCTACTGAAACTGTGAGCAGTTTCGACCACCCGATTTCTGTTGATAGTACTCATAGTTACATGTTCTAGCCTTCTTGTTGTCCGTAGACATTTCCCTAAGCTTGTTTCCCTGAACATGTTGAGCATGAGTCATAAGCCTAGAGATATTTATAACCTCTACCAGCGTAGCTTTTCTGCACTCTGTTAGCACAAAGTTGGATACCCCAAATAGAAACTTACTCATTTGTTCCATTGGATCTGCAACCATATGTGGAGCATACCTGTAGAGTTGAGTGAAATTAAGTCTGTATTCTTAGAATGACATTGTACCTTGTCTCAAATTCATAAACTCCTGAGCTTTAAACTCCCTCAACTCTCTCGGGAAGAACATGTCTAGAAAAGCTTCAGTAAAACACTCAAAAGTCACAGGAGCTGCATCTGCGGCCCTATTTTCTTTCCACTGCCTGAACCAAATGTGAGCCAGATCCTTAAGTTGGTCGGATGCCAACTATACCCTATGATTACTAGTCACCTGCATCACTCCAAACACTTTTTTAACCTCATCAATGAAGTTTTGTGGGTCCTCATCAATCTATGACCCTAGAAACTCAAGCAAATTCATCAGAACAAAATCTCCAACCCTGGCTGCTGCTGGTCCACTATTAGCATTTGCCAGAACTGGAGCATGCTGGTTGTTCTCATTGGCCACACTCTAAGCCAAAACCTTGATCACATTCCTAAATTCCATGTTAGTGACTCATGATCTAGGACTGGAGGAACTACATTAGAATTGCGGGCATTAGCATTCCTTGCCAAAGCTCTAGGAGGAGGCATGATCTGAAACGCATGAACACGAATTAGAAAGGAGATCATACCCACGCACGATAAGAATAGCAAGAAAGGGAAGTTTTTCCTAAAATACTTCGTAGCCACTCTCTGATTAGATGGGGTGCACTTCACACCCATAAAAAGGACTCCACTTAGTGCGACTTTCATACATCCTAGGACTTTTGAACCTAATGCTCTTATACCAAGTTTATCACGTGATGAGTCTGAGATTTTGACTCATTTAGGGTTTTGTTTTGATAGTTTAATTGTCCTAAAATGCCTAATATATGCTCTAACCTAATCTTAAAGTGTTGATTTGAATCGATGAAGCCTAAGGAGAAAGGTAAGGACCCTACTGGGCAAAAAGGAGCTAACAAGCTGAAGAAGTAAAGAAAAGTGATCATGGTGATCGCCAAGACCACTCGGCGAAGCCCAAAGTTATAGCATGCCAGTCCTTGGGATGAGATAAATTAGGAGAGGCATACACCCTATCGGCAACTCGCCGATTGGATCGGCAAAGAAAGGTTAGACCACCAAAAGTTATAGAATGAGCAGTGAAGATGCAAGAAAATTAGCGATCCACAGGAACAAAGGGTACATCGCGGAATGCATCAGTGATCATCACATAGACCGCCTAAGGTTACAGGGTCTATTAGATGAAAACACGAATAAAAAATATGATGGACAGGGGCGATGGGCGAATCACCGACCGGTCAGCAAGCGCGATTTTCCTCACAGATTGGCCCGAAAAGGTCAATTTTTTTTATCAGTATAAATTGATATTTTTAAGAGAGAAGGTATCCAAACATTGGGAAACTCATACCCAGAACGAAAAACACTATTCTTGCTCAGTTTCAAAATTTTCAAGTTGATTTTTAGTTGGGTTTTATAATTAAAGAAATGTTTACTCATTTTAAGATATTGGAAATCAATACCCAGATATGGAGCATGTAGTAGGTATTGAATTTTTCATTTTTTTGTGGTGACTAGCAAAAACTTATTCTTGTGGGTTTGACAATGTGATTAATTTCTTAATTTAGCTGATTGGGTGTAAGAAATTATTGATTGTAATGCTAATTCGAAGTGGGTCTGATTTATTGCTATTGTTAAATTGTTGTGTTGAATGTTTATTTCAGTGTGGTTTAGTATTTTATTCTTGCATTAAACAGAGGTGTAAAACCAAGCCAGTAATTTAGCATTCGTAGTGATTGGGCTATTGTGGGTTCAGCTTGAGAGAGTGAATCCTAAGTTCTGTCTACCTATCTAGCTTGAGAGAGTAGATGTAGTGAGGTTGTGGGCTAGTTTTCGTGTTTAGCCTGTTGAAATCCGAAAGAACTCGATTGAAGCGAGTTAGTTGTTCGAGAGAAAATTATCTCATCAAAGGTCCATTCTACCTACAAAGATTTAGTAACTTTTCATAATAACCTAGCACCCATTTAGCGAAAATTTGCAAATGGTCAGTCATTCCTTTAAGTACCTCTTACTCATTTGATTACCCTCGTTGATTGTTATTGTAGTGATTTCTGATTGATATAAAAATCTCCCACTTGACATTAATGTCAACCCTTTTGATTTAATTACAAGTTTCCGATAATTTGTAGTCCTACAACAATCTAAATCATTGTTATAACTTCATAATAGAATTCAAACTTGTACCGCTCCTTGTGGGATCGACCCCAACTCACTTGTTGAATTTAAACTAGATTACGATCATCTACACCTAGTAACGGATGAGGTGTAGTTGAGCGTTAATCAAAACGGCGCCTCTGCAATGGAGTGGTGTTCAGAATTCTCTTATCGAAGTTTAAATTAATATCTCTTTGTGTTATAGTTGAATCACCTTACCTTTTTGTTGTGAGCTATGGTGATTAGGTGAAAGGATAAGTGCAAATGAAAGCACCGTAAACCAATTTTGTCACCAAGATGATGGTAGAAAATTCTTGCATGCCAATGAAGCTTTATTGGGGTGGTGGGGGTAGGTGTTATTCTCGTACCTCCAGTTGAGGACCATGCTGCATTTCATGTGACAAATACCATGTTGCAACTCTTGCATGTTAAAGGAATATTTGGAGGGTTAGATCATGATGACCCCCATGAGCATATTCGCAACTCCGTGGAGATATGTAGTCCGTTCTCACGCAAGGATATTTCACAAAAATCAATTCGGCTATGGTTGTTCCCTTTTGTGTTAATGGGGGAAGCAACCACATGGATAGCAGAGCTACCAGGAGACTATATTATATCGTGGGATGAGATTATCGAGGCATTCTATGTGAGGTTCATTCCAACTTAAAAGATGGTAAAATTGCGTGACAACATAAAAAACTTCAAGCGTTTAGAAGGGGAACCAATTCGTAAAACTTGGCTGAGATTTCAGAAGTTACTATTACATTGTCCTACTCATGGACTGCCAAGTGATGTGATACTTCAGTATTTTTACTAGAGTTTAGACTCATTGAATAAAAGTGTGTTTGACCAGTTGGCTCGAGGAAGAATAATGTCGAAAGATTTAAGGTAGCCTCTTCCCTTCTTCATTACATGACAAAGATCAATCAGGCATGGTACACTCAAGAGGACCGAGTTCCCCTTTTAGTTTCAGGATGACACAAGAACAACTTAACAAGGAGAAAGAGAGGGATGAGAATATTCGCAAAATACTGTCCCAAATGGTGTTGTTACAAAAACAAGTGTTAGAAAATGTAGGTGAATCCAAAGAATTGAGGAGAGTGTTGAAACTTGAGGAGGGTTCTCACCCGAGATACTTTAAGGCAGTTGTTAATCAAGGTTGGAACTCGCATAAGGAAGAAGAGCGAATATGATACTATCAAGATTGGAATGAAAAAAATGACTGTTGGAGGAGAGAAGAGAGTCATGAAGAGTACCACACGCAATCAAGTGACAACGCAAGATCAAAGGTAGTTCGAATAATTTGAGAGTGGATGAATTGTTGCCGGATATCCTAGACAAGTTTGAAGGATCGGATGATATGCTTAAAGAGATGAAAGCTCATTTCTCATCATTGAATAATAGAGTGAATTCCCATACTGATGAAATAAACAACTTGAGGGTCAACTAAGCCAACTTTTAGCACAGTTAGAACCTAAGGTAATCGAAAGGGGTGAAGCTGAATACACCAAAAACTTTGCGGGCTGATTATGACAGCGATTTGGCGGTTATGACTCAAAATGAAAAGATAGTGGTTGGTAATGCAACGGGTAATGATGGGTGAATGCTCACGAAGAAGAGAAAGATATTGATTAGGAAGAGAATCCTATTCAAGCACCGGAAGTGATATGCTCAAAGAAAACGAGGAAAATTATAAGGAAAGTACAGTTATAGAGTTGCAAAAAGATAAAGAAAAGACCACCTCAATTCCAAACATTTTGCAACCTCTTCCGAAAATAGTTCCTTCGTTTCTACAATGTCTCAAGAAGAAAAATTAGGATCAGAAGTTCCTATCCGTGTTCAAGACATTTTCCACAAATCTTTCGTTAGTGGAAGCATTGTTGGAGATGCAGGGTTATAAAAAATTCATGAAGGAGCTAGTCTCAAAGAAGAGAAACATAGACTTCGAAACAATCGATGTTTTTCATAATTGTAGTACCATTATAACTTGTGAGATAATTACAAAGAAAGAAGATCCGGGGGAATTCACTATCCCATCCACTATTGGTATGCTTCAATTTGCTAAATCTCTATGCGATTTGGGGGCAAGTATAAATTTTATGCCCTATGCAATCTTTAAACAACTTGGGCTGTGAAACCAAAATCCACAACAATGCGGCATCTTATGGTGGACCGGTCAATCAATCACCTAATTGGGATACTCTATGACATATTGGTGAAGGTTGATTGATTTACCTTTCCAGCTGATTTTGTTATTCTTGACTTTAAGATTGATGCTAAATTTCCCATTATTTTTGGAAGACCATTTTTAGCAACCAGGAGTGCGCTAGTGGATGTTGAAAGTGGAAAATTAAAGTTCCGAATAAACATAGATGAGGTCACCTTCAATGTGTGCAAATCAATGAAACACCCGAGTGACATTCATGTGGTTTCAACGAATGATGTATTTGATGAAGTGGTGGCCAGTGTGAACTATTTGATGTGTATGAATGAACCTCTTGAGGCCGTTCTTATGATTTATGATGAAACTAAAGTTCAAAGGTATGATGAAGTGGTAGCTGCTTTGCAGGGATTAGGTGAATACTCAAGGAACCCATTTAAACTACACATTTATCTAAAGAATCAAGAAAATCCTCCCGCCAAACCATCCACGGAGAACCACCAAAGCTTGAGTTGAAAGTGCTCCCCGCTCATCTTCGGTATGCCTTCTTATGGGCAAATAACACCTTGCATGTTATCATTGCAGCTGACTTGCTTGAATGACAAGTAAAATTGCTTATTTAGATGTTGAGAAGGTACATCAAGGCTATAATGTGGACTATCACTGTCATTGTGGGTATTCTACCTGTATTTTCACTCATAAGATTTAACTTGATAGGGACTGCAAATCGAGTGTCGAGCATCAAAAGGGATTGAACCGGCCAATGCAAGAGGTGGTGAAAAAGGAGATAATCAAGTGGTTGGATGGAGGTGTGATCTACCCTATTGCAGATAGAAGATAGGTGAGTTTGGAGCAATGTGTACCCAAAAAAGTTGGCATCACGGTAGTCCCAAATGAGAAAAGGTAAGTTGTTTCTATGAGACCGGTAACCGGATGGAGGGTATGGATGGATTATCGGAAGTTAAATTCATGGATGGAAAAAGATTACTTTCCTATGCCTTTTATGGATCAAATTCATGATTGGCTTTCAGATCATAGATTGTATTGCTTCTTAGATGGTTATTTCGGGTATAATCAAATCTCTATTGCACCAGAAGATCAAGAGGAAACCACTTTCACTTGTCCATATGGTACTTTCACTTTCAAAAGGATGTCTTTCGGGTTGTGTAATGCCCCAGTGACGTTTTAACGTTGCATGTTGTCTATTTTTCTGACATGGTAGAAGATTCAATGGCAGTCTTCCTTGAAGACTTCTCAATTGTGGGTGATTCTTTTGAAACAAGAATGGCACACCTTCGGTAGGCTCATCAAAAATGTGTGGAAACCAATTTAGTCCTAAATTTGGAGAAATGTCACTTTGTTGTTAGGGAAGGTATAGTTTTGTGTCACAAGGTATCACAAAATGGGTTGAAGGTTGACAAGGCAATGATTGATGTAATTGAGAAGCTACCACCGCCAATCTCAGTAAAAGGTATACGTAGTTTCTTTGGGCATGACGGGTTCTACCGTAGATTCATCAAAGACTTCTAAAAAATTGCACTCCCATTGTACAAGAAGTTGGAGAAGGACACGAAATTTGATTTTGATGACGCATGTATCGGATCCTTTAAGTGTTTGAAAGAGAAATTAATCTCTACCCTGGTGATTATTAGCCCAGATTGGTCGGAACCGTTTGAAGTGATGTATGATGCAAGTGGGATTGCGTTGGGTGTTTTTTTGGGAAAAAAGTTCAATAAACTATTCCATCCAATCTATTGCGCAAGAAAAACATTGAATGGTGCTCAACGCAACTACACTGTTACAAAGCAAGAGTTACTTGCGGTGGTATATGCATTTGAGAAATTCCGGGCATACTTGCTAGGCACCAAAGTGGTCGTTCACACAGTTCCTCCAGCCTTGCGGTACTTAATTGTAAAGAAAGATGCTAAACCATGATTGATAATATGGGTGTTGTTATTGCAAGAATTTGACTTTGAAGTCAAAGATAGAGGAGGTTGTGAAAATTAGGTGGCCGATAACCTATCTAGATTGGAAGGAAACTAGAAAGATGAGTAGGTATCCATGACCACTCTTATGCAGCCTCCTTGGTATGCCGATTTTGCTAACTATATATGTGGTATATGGGATAATGCTGGAAGACCTAAACTTCTATCAACAAAAAGGGTTCTTGTTTGAGGTCAAAAGATATTTATTGGATGAACCATATCTATTCAAAGAATTTGCATACCATATTATTCAACGAAGTGTGCCGGAAGAGAAAGTCAATAAAATCTTAAATGCTTGTCATTCTTCGCCGGATGGTGGTCATCATAACGGTGTGCGAACAGCCGCTGAAATTCTTCAAAGTGGTTACTACTGTCCATCCCTCTATAAAGATGCTCATGAATTTGTCAAGAAATGCGTACAATGCCAAAAACAAGGTAGGGTGTCTAGAAGGTATAAGTTGCCTCTTAAGCTTATTCTGGAAGTTGAGTTATTCTATGTCTGCGAAAAAAGATTTCATGGGGCAATTTGTGAGCTCGTTTGGAATTAAATATATTTATGTGGTTGCGGATTATGTTTCTAAATGGTTAGAAGCCATGGAACTACCAAACAATAAGGGGAAGAGTGTTGTTAAATTCTTAAAATGCTACATCTTTGCAAGATTTGGCACCCCTCGAGATATTATTAGTGATGGAGCTTTGCATTTTTGCAACCGCCTGCTTGCATCCGCATTGAGTAATTATGGAGTGAAGCACAAAGTAGCAACGCCATATCATCCTAAAACGAATGGTCAAGTCGAGGTTTGAAATCGTGAGATTAAGAGTTTCTTGTCTAAGATCGTGAATGCAAATAGGATAGATTGGTCTTGAAAGCTAGATGATGCTCTTTGGGCATATCACACTGCTTACAAGACACCAATTGGCATGTCTCCATATCAACTTGCTTTTAGGAAATGTTGTCACCTATCGATGGAACTTGAACACAAAGAACTATGGGAATTAAAGACATTAAATTTTGATTAGGTAAATGCTTCGAAAGGAAGAGTAGATCAGGTGAACAAAATGTCAGAATTCAGGTTTAGGGCATATGAAATTTCAACTCTCTACAAGGAGAAAATGAAGAAATGGCATGACTCTAAAATCCGTAGGAGAGAATTTTGACTTTGAGACTATGTTGATGTACAATTCTCGACTGAAACTCTTCCTGGGAAAGCTCAAGTCGAAATGGTCTGGTCCATTTAAACTGACACGAGTGTTCACGAATGGGGCCATAAATGTAGAAGGTAAGGAAGGTCCAGTCTTCAAGGTGAATGGGCAACACTTGAAGCTTTATTTCGGTGAGTGTCATGAGATTTCAGTTCTTGAAGTGGTCTATTTAGAAGATGCTTGAGAGCATTTCCATGTCATGCCACAATGTTAAATAAGGCGTTTCTTGGGGGGAAACCCAAGCTTTAGTTGTTTTGAATAATATATATTGTCTGTGTAGGTATTAGCGACTCTGCGATGGTATGGATGAATGGAACGACGATCACGACTTGGCTTGCCTTCTTCCTCTCAGGGAGGGGGCTGCAATTCTGGAATATTCGACGAGCTTACTCGGTAATTCACCAATGTTGTTCGGCGACCACGACTTTCACCGCCTTTTGATCTAAATTGAAGACCTAATATTTTGGAGAATATGGCGAACTACATAGAGTTTAGCGGTTCGCCTAATCATTCGGCACTTCCCACATCACTTCGCCGAATGGCCATCCAGTGAAGAATTCTTCTAACTCTTATCTTGTCATTTAGTGTTGTTACATTTCTGTCTTTATTTCTTGTCTGTTTATTTCTGTTGCATTGAGGAAAATGTTTGATGTTTTTGGTGGGGCGGAACTTTGTTAAGAATACCACCTCTAGATGTGTTTGATTGAAGCTGTTCCATTGCAATTTTATTGTATCGGTTAGGGTCAATACCGATAACTTGAATAGTACTGTTAATTGAACGAAATGAATGTACAGCTACGATAAGGCAAACTAAGTAACATAGGCAATATGTGAACTTTGAGCATCTCGTTGTGACTAGCCTATTGTCGATAAAGTCTCTTGTGATGAACATTGCGCGCTAGCTAGTAAATGTGGAGTTTTGTTTGATAATTCTTTCAATGCCTTGTGTGGTGAGGTTTCCTCTAAACATTATGCTTGATGACACCTACAATTTGCCCCATTGGTCCAATTGATTGAGTGCAGCAAGCAATCGAAACGATCTTAGGCAACAAATTTTTTGATGAGTAAACCAACTTGTCAATATACCTCTTTGTGGCGAACCTTGTGAAATGTGTGAACCTTGCTTCGCACCTTTTGTGCCTACCCTCTTCTTTGAAGAAACTTGAGCAACATTGATCTCTTTATCCCTACACAAAAACCTTCATGAAGTAGTGGTTTGTTTGAATAGCCAACTTAGTCCAAAAGCCTAAGTTGGGGGTGGTGGAAAGGAAGGAAATTCAAGAAGTGTGAATATTCCCCCTTTGTTGGGTGAAGTCATGCATGTGTTCATCTTTGTGGTGTGAGAGTTGTATGTGATTTCGTGACTTAAAATTGTTGAAATTTTTTGTGTGAATATTAAATCATCTTTGTTGTAAGGGAATTTGAATACCTTTGTTGAACTTGAACTTGCATTTGAAGCAAGCATTGTGAGCTTGAGTACTTTTGATAATGGTGAGTCACAATTTGAAACTGTGAGTGCAGAATTGATCACTGTATGAGTAATTTTAACCTTGTTGTGTCCATTCATGTTGAGTCTTATGCAGCACTATTTTTAGACACCCGTGTTGAACTGACTGATCTTGAGTTTTACTTGATGGCAAGAAAAAGTTTAAGTTGGGGGTGTTGATGAGTCTGAGATTTCAACTCATTTAGGTCTTTGTTTTGTTAGTTTAAGTGTCCTCAAATGCCTAATCTATGCTCTATTCTAATGTTAAAGTGTTGATTTGTAGCTATGAAGATTAAGGATCAAGGTAAGGACCCTACTGGGCAAAAAGGAGCTAACAAGCTGAAGAAGTGAAGAAAAGCGATCTTAGTGATCACCAAGATCGCTCGGCGAAGCACTGAATGGCTCATTACTCTGCCGAAAGTTCCAGCATGCCATCTATTGGAATGAGAGAAATTAGGCGAGGCATACACCCTATCAGCGATACGCTGTTTGGATCGTCAAAGAAACGTTAGACAGCCAAAAGTTACAGAACAAGCAGTGAAGATGCAAGAAAATCGGTGATCCACAGGAACAAAGGATACATCGCAGAATCCATCGGCGATCATGACATAGACCACCTAAACTTACTGGGCCTATTAGATGAAAACACGAATCAAGAAGGCGATGGATAGGGTCGATTGGCGACTCGCCGAACGGTCGGTGAACCCTGACTTTCCTCGTCGATTGGTCCCTAAAGGTCAAATTTTGGATCAGTACAAATTGATATTATAAAGAGATAGAAGGTATCCAAACATAGGGAAACTCATACCCAGAACGAAAAACACCGTTCTTGCTCAGTTTCAAGGTTTTCAAGTAGATTTCGAGTTGGGTTTTGTAATTGAAGCAAAGTTTACTCATTTTAAGATCTTGGAAATTAATACTGAGCTATGGAGCATGTAGTAGGTATTGCATTTTCATTTTTGTCATGACTAGCTAAAACCTCTTTCTTGGAGGTTTGACCATGTGATTAATTGCTTAATTTTACTGATTAGGTGTTAGAAAAATATTGATTGTATTGCTAATTCGAACTGGGTCTATTTTATTTATGTTGTTAAATTGTTGTGTTGAATGTTTATTGAAATGTGGTTAAGTATTTTATTCTTTCTTGAGAGAGAGGTGTAAAACCTAGGCGATAATTTAGCATTCGTAGTGATTGGGCTATTGTGGGTTCAACTCGAGAGAGTGAATCCTAACTCCCATTCTACCTATCTAGCTCGAGAGAGTAATTGTAGTGAGGTTGTGGGCTAGTTTTCGTGTTTAGCCTGTTGAGGTTCAAAAGAACTCAATTGAAGCAAGGTAGTTGTTTGAGAGAAAATTATCTCATTTAGGGTCCATCCTACCAATAAAGATTTAGTAATTTTAGTAATCACCTAGCACCCATTTAGCAAAAATTTGCAATTGGTCGGTCATTCCTTCAAGTACCTCTTACTCACTTGATTACCCTTGTTGATTGTTATTGTCATAATTGTCGACTGATATAAAAATCCCCTACCTGACATTTATGTCAACCCTTTTGATTTAATTACAAGTTTCTGATAATTTCTAGTCATACAACCATTTTAATCGCATCAATAAATTGATAACTAAATTCAAACTTACACTGCTCCCTATGAGATTGACCCTAACTCACTTGTTGGGTTTATACTAGATTACGATCGTCTACACGTAGTATCGGATGAGGTGTAGTTGAGCGTTAATCATCACGTCATGAGGCTACCCCCTTGAAGTAACATGGGACCTAGGACACGAGTGACCCCAAGCTAACCATGTTTCTTGCATATCATAAGCATATTGAAAGATAACTAAATAAAGATACACTATGCAGAAGCTTAAAACAATAGTTAACTTAAAGTGGGGAATACCCAAAACTGATCTGAATATATAAAATGTACTACGAGTTTAGTGATACTGAACAATAACTTAAAGTGGGGAATACCCAAAACTGATCTGAATATATAAAATGTACTACAAGTTTAGTGATGCTGAACAATCACTGAAAAGCTAAACCTGAAACTAATACTATGTCTAAAAAAGCCTCTACTGACTAGAGTTTCTTGGACATGCCCCCAGCTAACCCTAGCAAATCTGAAAACTCAAATGAAAGACTGAATATGAAACCATGTCTTCTGCCCTCGAATTATGAGGACTCACCAATAAAGTTGTTGAGTATGAATCAGGAACCGATCTATGCGTGATCTGGATGATGAGTACCTAAACCTGCATCATGAAAGGATGTAGCGCAAAGTATGTGTCAGTACTTGGAATGTACAGAGCATGCAGTAAATGGTATATAGATGAACAATTATAACGGAGCTATATCTTAATATGAACAAAATAATAATACTGAAATATTCTAAAAACTGAGCTAACTGCAATGACCAATCACTAAACAAGAATTTAGCATGCTGAGACTGAATACTGAAGTATAACTGAAAACCTAGTCAAATGCACTAGAGTCTGACTGTGGGAGCTACTATTAACCAACATAAAATCACGTGAGCTAAATGTGGAGTCCAATGTATATGCACCATTGAGAGGACCCAATATACCTTGCCAGGGGTATAAAGGCATGACTGGCATGATCACTAAATATGATTCCCAATAGAGGGGACTTATAAGCCTATGGGGGCATGTAGTTCTAGGACTATGAGGGTTCACTTAACCCTAGTCCAACTCGGTGCTAAGTCTACTCCCAATTGGGAATGTGTATGACACAACATAACTGAAATACTTGATTAGCTCGATATTCTCACATGCTAACTGAGAATGCAACATTTAAGTACTAACAATGAAACATTCAAAATTTGAGGCATGTATATTTGTTTATCTGACCTAGCTAGTGGAATTCATGAACTATAGAAATCTACACAACTAAGTTGAGTTTCATGCAAGGAACTAAGCAAAGATTTCACGAAAACATGATAATCTGATTAAGAATACTATAACAGCTAAATCACAACTAATATCTAAGGTTTTAGAAACCCTAGCTCTAAGCAAGATATAACGAATCAAGAATATGACTGAATTCTAGGGACCTAGTGGATGAAAGGAACCCACTAGTGAAATCCCACAAACTGGTGACGAAATCTACGGAGAAATCCTTCGATTTTGGGGATAGAAATGAAGAAAACTTGTTGCGTGTTCCTAAGGGGTTGGTCGACTCTTTCTTATCTTTTTCGCTATAAGTTCTTGTGAATTTTGGTAAATAGAGGTTTCGGTTATGTTCTTACTAGGTTATTTGTGTCCTTTGATTGATGAGATGAAAGAGTTATGGTGTTATGGTGTAAAGACATTTGATGCATCAACTAGGAAGTTCTTCAAGATGCATGCTGCTGTTTTATGGACTATAAATGACTCTCCAGCTTATGGTAATTTCTTAAATTACTCTATTTTTGTTGGAAAGGGTTTTTTTCAATTATATATAATAATATGCATCCATACAAGACCAGTGGCCTAAAGCATTATAATCAAACAGAGTACTTGCTAAGTTACCAACAAAATTCAAACTATCCAATATTAAAGGAGGCATTTCATGCTTAGCAAAAGGTGCTCCCTCATTGTCAGCAACAAAAAAACTAATATGTAAGAATGCTAATAATTGTAAAATAGTAATGGTAAATATGTTGCATAATCTCGATATTGATCCATTCATTGCGGTAGAGAATCTTAGTTTTGGATGGTTTTATGTTATAGTTTAGATTATAAACTACTACTGACATATATTTTCTTTTATATGAATTAGGTAATTTATCTAGATGGAGCACTAAGAGATACATGGCATGTCCTACTTGCAATAAAGATGCATCTTCAGAAAAGCTAAGAAGTAAAATTTGATACATGGGTCACCATCAGGATCTTGAACCTGGTCACTCATGGAGAAGAAGCAACCAATTTAATGGGAAGAAAGAAAACAGATTGAAACCAAAAGTGCTCTCAGGAGATGATGTCTTACAACAATTAGATTTAATTAGTACTTATAGAGCAGGAAAACACTCAAATAATAAGAAAAAGAAGCATCTTCCTGAAGAGTTGAATTGGTTTAGGGGAAGTATTTTATTTAAGTTACCATACTGAAAGGGCTTGAAATTGCGGCATAATTTAGATGTTATGCGCATAGAAGAAAATAGTTGTGAGAGTATTTTGGGGACACTATTGGAAATTGATGGGAAAACTAAGGACATAGATAAAGAAAGACTAGATCTTAAGGATATGAACATAAGAAAAGAACTATGGTTGCAACATAATGGTTGTATTCCAATGAAGGTTGAGTGGTGGTGATGAATGGGGCAGAATAATCACTAGTGTCCGAAGTGAAAGAGAAACGAGACCAAGATCCTATTTTGCTTCAATTGAAAGCAAATGTCCATAAACAAAAAGTGATGTCTTTTCAATAAGGGGGAGATGGTGTATTGAGGTATCAAGGTAGATTGTGTGTGCCAAGGTGGATGAACTTGAAGAGATGATCATGGAGGAAGATCATAGCTCCAAATATTATATTCATCCGAGTTCCACAAAGATGTATTGTGACTTGAGAGAAGTCTATTGCTGGAATAGTATGATGAGAAGGATTGAAGAATTCGTTGCTAAGTGCCAGAATCGCCAATAAGTTTAGGTAGAACACCAGAGGCCCGATGGTATGGCTCAGAAGATACATCTTCCAGAATGGAAGTGGGAGATGATCAATATGGATTTTATTACTGGTTTATCGCAGTCTCGCGGGCATCATAATTTGATTTGGGTGATTGTAGATCGAATGACTAAATCAACCCATTTCTTACTTGTAAAAACTACTTTTTCAGTAGAAGATTATTCTAAGTTTTATATTCAAGAAGTAGTAAAACTTCATAGAGTTCCGTTGTCCATTATTTCAGATAGAGTTGCGCAATTCACCGCACAATTTTGGAAGTCTTTCAAGAAAGGTTTTGGTTCCAAGGTGAACCTTAGTACCGCATTTCATCCCAAGAATGATGGTCAAGAAGAGCATACAATTCAGACTTTAGAAGATATGTTGAGAGCGTGTGTGATCGATTTCAAGGGTAATTGGTATGATCAATTACCTCTCATCGAGTTTGCTTACAACAATAGTTATCATTCTAGTATCCATGAAAATCTTTATGGGAGAAGATACATATATCCTATTGGATGATTTGAGGTTGGTGAAGCTATATTAATAGGACCAGACTTGGTTTATCAAGCTATGGAGAAAGTGAAGTTCATTCAAGACAGATTGAAAACAACGCAAAGTCATCAGAAATCCTATACCGATGTTAGTAGAAGAGACTAAGAGTTTGATATGGATGATTGGGTTTGTTTGAAAGTTTCACCCATGAAGGGTGTTATGACGTTTGGGAAGAAGGGGAAGCTTAGTCCCCAGTATATTGGTCTGTACAGGATATCCAAGAGGATCAGTAATGTAACTTATGCGTTGGAGTTACAACAAAAATTAGCAGCAGTCCATCCGGTTGTTTCATATTTAAATGTTGAAGAAGTGTACGGGTGATCCTTCAGTTATGACCGACAGAAAATATTGGTATTTAGGACATTCTATCTTATGAGGAGATTTTCGTTCAGATTCTGGATCGTCGGGTTCGCAAGTTGAGAACCAAGGAGGTAGCATCAGTCAAGGTATTATGGAGGAACTAGTTTTTTGAGGAAGCTACTTGGGAGACAGAGGAGGATATTAAAAAGTGATACCCATAAATCTTTACTCCCTAAGAAGTTTCAAATCAAGGTACTAAATTTTTACTTAGTACTCTTTAAGTTGATATGATGTGTTATATATTGCATGTTGGGTGTTTGAGCTGAATGTTAGATATTACACCCTTAGTTCTACTTTAGAGTGATCTCATTCGAGAACGAATGTTTCCGAGGGGGAGATATTGTAATATCCCGGCTTAAAAAAAGCAAAATTTAGAAAGAACTAATTTTGAAAGAGCCAAATTTGAAAATTTTCAAGTTATGCTTAAGTTGTGTGTTTTTGGTCCACTTCGAATGACCATAACATTCAGTACATGATAACTTAGGTGGCCCATAAGATATCAAATGAAATGTCTTGTAATCCTCTTTCGAACGCCACCGACACTACGACAAATATGATACATAGCTACAAAATTATTAGATACGACATCAAATTCGGCACTAATTGTTTGCTTTTAGTGACAAAATTTACTTTTCATGCTTAAATATATGAGACACATACTTTTAGTGACAAAACATAAAAATCCGTAACAATGTTTTGTCCACTAAAGTTTCCCAGAAAAAACTTAATTGGCGTCATTTTTTAAGTAGTGTAAGTCACGAATTTAAAGTTATCGGTGAAACATTATTTCATCGCTAATTTTGTATCTTATTCATGACAAATTATTTTTTGTCTTAAAATTTATTAATATTTGGACACAAAAATATTTCTTCTAAAAAATTATGTAGCTACAATATCGAAAAATTAGAGTTCGTAGTTAAATATTATAAGTTTTAGCTATAATATTTTTTATTTAATTATGACATTTAGTTTCATCACTAATAATATAAATAATTGGTGACAAATATTTTATTGTGTCTAATCAATTTGTGATTTAGTGACAACAAAATAATTATCGCAAAATATGTAAGGTGTTAAGTAGCGACGACTTAAAATTTATATTGAATAATTCAACTATTTGCTACGAAAAAATTCATAGCTAAATACAATTTTTTTGGCTACAATTGTTCATAATTACAAGTGACAACTTACAAAAAGAATAATACAAGTGCTTCATAAGAAATAGACAGAGTCCATTCGTTAATTGGTGAGAGAAAATATTAAAATCAACGAATTCGGTCAATTTTGTAGAAATGAAAAAGTTCAATTAATCAGTTTTCTTAAATTGTGCAATTATAAAATGCATCATTTGAAAAATACAGTCAAGGTTATAAGTACCATGAGTGGGGTACGGTTCTACCACTAGATCGCTAATATTTGTTGGTTTAACACTTTTGTTTTTTATTTGATTCACCTTCATCGAAAAAACGATAAAAAAAATAATTTCTCAAGTCTTGGTGCTACTTTTTGTGAGTGTCTATTGATTTATGATTGGTAAACTGCATAGACTAAGTTGATCTATTTGCTTCTGTCTAAAAACATGTACATATTTAATAGTAAATACACATACGTAAGTAGAGCAAGTATACAGAGATAACATCTACTTACAAACATAGACTATGCAATGGTGCAATATATTTAATGAATTTCTATTAACTTTTTTCATTTGTGTGAAAATTGAAATAAACTAAAAAATGAAAGCACAAATGAAAGAAATGAACCAACTATGATTTAAAATATATTATGATGAAGTACTATAGTTATGGGTATCGATTTTTGTTTCAAAACAATTGATTTACTGATCGAATTGAAGCGATTATTCATTTTTTTAAAAATAAAATCAAAAGTATAATTTTTCATAAATTTATAATTCTACTGAATAATTTTTAAAATTTATTAACATAAATAAATAAAATGACTGAATCATATTGAATATATTTAAAGATATTTTAAAAAATCTACAGTTTAATTAAAATACAATATGCATTTGGATGAATTGTTGGTGGTAAGTTTCATGCATTTGTGTATGTGTATAAATAATCATATAATATATTATTTCTATAGAAGTCAAATTTGAAAGAAGCGAATGAAGTTAAAAATAAAATAAAAATGAGAGACAAGAGAGAGTTGATCGGATGATAATCACTCCGCACTTCCAACCTTAAGGTTGTGAGTTTGAGTCCCTAATAACACATAATGTGGGAACTCATGGGGAGGGGTTAAGATAATTGAGATGGGAGATAATAGGAAAATTATCCTTTCTCATAATAATAAACTTATCCCAATTTATATATTTAAAAAAAATAAAAAATTTGTATATAAAATATAGTCATTAGTGACAAAATTAGATTTTTTCAACTACGAAATACATATAACTTTAGAGACAATTGATGTCGTCACTAATTGAAATAAAATAATTAGCAACGATATAATTTTGTCTGTATTAATAATATTTTTAGTGACAAAACAAACAATTAACCATAAAAAAATATACATTTTACGACAAATAAATTTGTCACAAATGTTTAAGCATTTGGAGATGATTTTTCTTTTGTAGTTAATATAATACTTTTAGTGACAAAGAACCAAATCATTTTTGTGTACATTTTAGCGACACATTTAGTGACGATTGATTGAGGAATTATTTTTCGTTTCACAAGAATTTTAGTGACAAAATATGATTTATAAATGACGAAATTAATTGTCCCTGATGTCAAATTTGTTGTAGTGCGAGTTTGCTAAGTTTCGAGCTCGTTTGAGGGAGATTTTCCCATTTGAAGTTAGCCTGTTCTGTTAAGGAAAATTACCCAAAAATATGAGGGGTATTTTGGTCTTTTCCGTACCCTTTAAAATATAAGCATTTTTAGTAAATAATTAGGGTCTAAACTGATTTGATTCAGTTTTCCCAAACCAATTTACGCCTAGGGTTTTGAAAGGAGTTCAAGAAGAGGAGAATAGAGAAAAGTCAAGGAGTTCATCAAGTTTTCTAGTGAATCGAAGGTTGTTTCGCCAAGTGTTTGATCCATAATATGTATGTGAGTTCTCATAGTATTGGGTTCGTTCACCCACATACCAATCATGCTATTTTTAGTCCAATTTAGTTCTTGAAGTTGAAGAATTTGAGTTCTTGATGAGTTTTCTTAAAGATACATTTGTAGTCTTGACCGTTGAGGTTTTTATGAATTCTTGATATAACTATTAGTAGTTTGAGGGATTTTGAGTAGATTATTGTACACTAATGTGGGGTATTCGAATCTAAGAGAGTTTGGAAGAAATAATTCGATTATAGGCAAATTGGGTTAGAAAAAGAGAGAAAATTCGTCGGGAAGTTCTGGCAAGGGGCTGACGCTCTGCTGGCGCAGCGCGCCACAAAAAGTGTTATGTAGTTTTGGTCCTGGGGCGCCGCACCCAGTGCGCCCCAAACCCCATTCAGTAGTTCAGGGGCTGGCGCCCGACGTCACTTAGTGTGCCAGGGTCGCCATGACCCCTACTCTTTTGTCCTTCCTTCCGTAAGAGTTCCCTCGAATCGTACCTATGTTTTCTACTTGATATCCACGCTCTAAACTACTTCTAAACATCTAGAATAATTAATAACATGAATAATAACCTTGAATTCATAATTCAAATTCAAGGTAGAGCTAATAGTCAAGTCTGGAGAGTTCTTTCGAGTCTTTTGCAAGCCTTCTAAAACTTGTTTTAAGACTTGAGCATTTCAATTGGAGAAAGAGTAGAGTTGAGTCATTTTCTTTAAAACGATATATGGGAACTAAGTATTCCTAAGAATAAATGTTTTTACATTTAAGCAGAGAGGAAACACCGATTTCCAAAAGAGTTCATGAGAAGTTTTTAGTACTAACTCTTTTAAGACAAAATCTTTTGAGTAATAATCTCAAAGTTGAGGTAAAGCAAATGTTTTTCTTTAAAAACATATGAGCTAGTTATATTTTTGGGAGTAGTATTGAGCACCGATATGGGGGAGAGTTGATACAACTCACAGCTCCAATAAACCATGTAGCCAACGTGGGTAGAAAATGTCATACTTTTTAGATGATTTCTTTATTGCTTTGGAGCATAGATTTATATGGGGCTTAGGACTTGGAACAAAAAGACCTAGTTTAGACATTAATCTTTTAGGGAAAATACCTAAAAGCCCCTTAAATTTAACTGCCAAACCCTTCTGCGGTTTGGACCTACGGTTACACATTGTACGTGTGAACCGTAGAAAAGAACAAAAACATAAAAATTTGGACCAACTTTCGATTGACCCTATCTATCGGGCATAGGTCTCCTACGGTCCATAGACACCAATCATAGAAACCAACTTGACCTCTTAAAATTTGATTATGTCGGAGACCTACCTAGGAGACTTATCTACGACTCATACAATGATGGGCCATCCTGCTTAACCATAAAATATGTGCTTGGACTTGATTTGGAAACATTATTTTCCCTCTTCCTACGTCAGCCATCTACTAATCATAGAACCTTCTACGGTCCATATATGTGACCCGTACACACATCAAGGAACCCATAAATCCCTTTCTTCCTTTTCCAAATCTAAGGCGTTACAAATAATCAAGATACCAATCCAAAATGTAATGTCGTATAACAGTAGCTTCTTTAAATCATGATTGAATACATATGTGAGGAAAGATTTCACAACCATGATTTCATAATATGTGAGAAAACCTTTCAATATTCATTGATATTTATCTCAAAATCCACCTTAATTCATCAATATCTTTTTCATAAGCCATGCATAGCTTTGATAAATAATAATTCATAAGTTTATAGGTTTTCTTCATAAATTCATCATAAAGCCAAGTTAAAGCCATGGGTCCATATGATATCCATTGTAAATTATGTAATTGAATCAAATCACGCATTATAAGATTAAAATCAACGAATTGAATCATAATATAGAGGACCCATGGAGATTTACATAACCCTAATTGAATTGGGTGAAATTGAATTTGAGATTGATGTTCGTTTGGGACCAAATGGGTGAAATGATCCATTGGTGAATTCAACATAGCATGGAAATTAAAGCCTTATGAATTTGGAGAAGAAATCTTCAAGCTTTAAGAAAACTAAAATCCTTCCTTGAGAGCTCTTGAGAGGATTTGGGGAAGATGATTTATGTGTTTTGAGGTGGTTTTTCTTTGTAAATGAGATGGATGGGTATTAGTTTGGAGGGTAAAATTATTTGTAGGTAGTCATAGGGACAAAAAATGTAGTTTAGGGGTTGGGTAGATAGGAAAATACCAAAACACCCTTTATTAAATTATGACGGTTAGGGTCTACATCTTCGACCTACGGCCTGTATGAGTTTCTATGGACCATACTATTCAGTCGTAGATCACTTACTAGGACTCAATATTTGTGATTGATTCCACGAGACCTTCCTATGGTCCATCCAACATTCTATGGCGCGTAGATACCTATATGTAGAACCTCGTTTCAATCCCAAAATATCACGAAGTCTTGATCCCTCTTACGACTCGTAGACCATCATACGACCCATCCTAGATGATCGTAGGTCAGTTACTAGGACATGACATTTTACTATCTTAACTTGAGTCCAACAACATCTATCATACAACCTTTAGAACTTTCTACAGTCTGTTGGGTTGGCTCGTAGACCATGCACCAGTGCTAAAAATGCACCATTTTTCCTTTCTAATGAAACTTCTAACTTTTGAGGTGTTACAATATCTTTCCCTTGGGAACATTCGTCTAGGAATGGGACTAAGACAATCATGAATTATGTAGTAGAGAAACTAAAAACCCAACATGATTGGAAATCTTTATCAAGATGCATATAAACAAGTATAAATCAGTCCATGCTAAATCATAACATCAAAAATCAAATTTTCATGAATATGCATGCATATGGAAACAAGACAATGACTAAAACGCATGTATTCAAAAGAATGAATCATGAGGAACTAATACCTCAAGCTAGAATAAAAGTGGAGCGAAAGAGATGAGGATACTTATATATCATATTTGATTCGGCATCTTAGATAGAATCCTCAACTATTTGATTCCTCCAAAGAATATTCACGGACTAAACTTCATTATTTCTCAACTTACGAACTTGACGGTCTAAAATCTCAACCGTAACATCTTTTTACGTAAAACTTTCCTTATCTCCCAAACTTTTCAATGGTACAATAGATGTTGGATCCCTAACATACTTTTTCAACAAAGAGACATGGAATATTGTATGTACCAATGCCAAATAATTTGAAAACTCTAATTCATAAGCAACCTTGCTATTAAGCCTTAAAATCTAGTATAGACCCATATAACGAGGACTAAGCTTCCCTTTCTTTCCAAACCTCATCATACTCTTCATAGGTGAAATTTTCATGTAGACCCAATCATCAACAATAAATTCAAATTCTCTTCGTCTAACATTGGCAAAAGACTTTTGTTTACTTTTAGCCATTTTCAACCTTTCAGAAATAAGTCAAACCTTTTTCATAGCTTGATGCACCAACTCAGATTTTATCAAGGCAACATCACAAAATTCAAACTAACAAATAGGAGACCTACACGTCCTACCATAGAGAGCCTTAAATTGAGCCATTCCAATACTAATTATAGTTATTATTATAAGAAAACTCTATTAAAGGTAATTGGTCATCTGAATAACCCTTGAAAACAAACACACAAGCTCTGAACATATCCTCCAAAGTCTGAATATTATACTCGACCTGTCCATCTGTCTCCAAATGAAAAATCGTACTAAGCCTCATGATAGTTCCAAATTACACCTTTCTAAAGAAGTATAAGTGGTCGTTGTTCAAATAAGGAACCTAATAGAGGTTAGGGTCTATCCTACAAGGAATGTGGCCTAGACTTAGCTTAATTTATTGTTCTTCATACATTTAGTCTCAATTATTTCCATAAGGGGGGGGGGGGGGGGGTTTAAAAAAAAA
>JAJOOD010013431.1:0-14030 GCA_029582525.1 Solanum tacnaense | reverse complement strand
TTTCAGCTGTCTCTACACTTCTGCGCCTGAACGTCTTTCCTGCAAAACATGATAAAAACACATCAAAACCAATATAAAAGGGCCTTAGACACACACAACTTGTAAGTGAAACGTATTAGAAATATCGTAAACTCACGGTATATCAAGTTGTAAGAAACAAGATATTGTAGCTCAATCTACTGTCGAAGCTGAGTTTGTGGCAGCTGCAGCAGCAGTAAATCAAGCATTGTGGCTGAAGAAAATTCTGGTTGATTTGCATATGGAACCGACTGGAAGCATCAAAGTGTTCATGGACAATGAAGCAGCAATAGCTATATCTCACAATCCTGTGTTTCATGGAAGAACTAAGCACTTCAAAATCAAGTTCTTTTTCTTGAGAGAAGTGCAAAAAGATGGAGATATAACTCTTGTCTACTACAAGACGGAACTATTGGTTGATATATTCACTAAGCCTTTACCAATCGGCAAGTTTCAGCTTCTCAGACAGAAAATTTGAGTTTGTAGTTTCCAAAGCAAGGAGGAGTGTTAGGAATTTGCTTTTTCAACTGCACCTTTACTTTTACTGCATTATATTAGATAAGACTTAGTCAATTAGTTGTTAGCCATCTATTCCTATTATTTAGGAGTAAGTTAGTGAGTTAGGAATATGCTAGTAGTGGGTTTACTGCTTTCTGTTTTTCATTCCAGTCTTATAAATGAAATCTGAAGACATCAATAAAAATGTTTTTCTACCAATATTCTTCTTGACTACTCTGCTTTCTAAAACTCATACTACTAAAATTTACCAACAGACATTTCGCATTTAGTTGACTCGATTTTTTCCTGTCACTTTCATTGTATTGTTATAGATCCTGGTATGTATTTTACTGTCATTAATTTATGCTTATAATATTAAATGTTGTTTTTCAGTACATGTTTTAAACTCTGTTGTTTATGTTTATAAAAAGTTATTGTTTCTGATTATATTGAACATATACACATATAGTAGGTATATTCATTGCGCAAAAAATAATTATGGTACTCAATTTCAAGAATTCATGTTTTGATATTCTATATAAATTCTATAACTTAAAAGTACTATATAGAAGCTTACATATTATCTATTTTAACATAGATATGAAGTTTCTCACTAACCTATTGAAGGAATTCATTATTCATGTTCAAAAGTTATAATTGTTTTCATGTTCAAGCGTAATTTTATTTTGAATCTGTTAACAAATTTTTAAATTTATCCCTGAGACATATATCAGAATTGTATAATCTATGCAACTTAAAAATGTTTTATTTTTCTTATGAAATGCCTTTGTATATATTCTTATTTTCTTCTTTATTTTCATTTTAATGTCGATTAAAAAATCAATTATTTATTATATATATATATATAAGAGAACCCTAGGCCCGCCTACATGGCGCCACCACAAACCAGGATTCCCTTTTAATTTATTTATTTCCAAAATTAGCCTTTCCTTTCATGAAAAGTTGTGACTTGTATGAAAAGTTGTGACATTTACGAAGAGTTGCGACTTTTATGAAGAGTTGCAACATTTATGAAGAGTTGCGACTTTTATGAAAAATTGTGACTTTTATGAAAGGTTGTGACTTTTCCAAAGAGTTGTGACTTCTCCGATAAGGCACAATAAACATTTATTCACTACCCTTTGTTGTCTATAAATAGAGGGATTTCCTCTCATTTTCAAACAACGAAATACTACTTCTTCTTCTTCTGCATAATTAAATATTCGTGTACTTTGCTCCTGTTGAGTGGCTCACTGACACCATTATTTTTGTATCAATACACTGGTGAATAAAATTGTTCTATCCGGAGAGGATCGATTCCTTTAATCCTCGGGTACTAGAGGGGAATAATTTCCTTAAGGGACAACGTGCATTCAGTGGGCTCGATTTTTTTCTTTATGTTTCATACTATTGTTACAGTTCCTTTACAGTCATTAATTTATGCATATGTTATTAATTGTTGTTTTTGAGTACATGTTTTAAACTTTGTTTTTTTTTTTTTTTTAAATTCAAATTTGGGATTTTGTTAAGAGAAAAGCAACAATACACATGGGCAAAGGCCCATTTTGCCCGTCCAAGAACAAAGCCTACAGACAGAACTAAACAAAATTAAAAATAAAAAACACATATATCATCACACCATCACAAATATCCTGATCTGTAAGGTTTCCTATTCTAGAGCTTATCATAGCTCCTCTGTCTCTTCCCTACGACCATGGTGTCTCTGCTCAAATCTCAGTTCCTTTCGGTACTTCGAGGGCTTCCGTCAACACCGGCTACTCACTGGATAAGTACTCCTCTTCTTTTTTGTGTTTTACAACCTTGTCATGTTCTGAATTTCTTTTCCTGCAGGTGCAAATGGCATGGTGTGCTCCGATTTCCATCTCTTCTAGGTGCTCTACTTCTCATCTGACCCCACGACCCTCCCCTTTTGCTGCGAATTCTTTTTTGTTGACTGACATAGATTATGCTAGATAGCTTTTCACTCTAAGAAAGTGGAAATTTATAATCTGTAGCCTTTCTTTGCCCTTTATCCTTTGTATGGTAAACTTTGTTGTTTATGTTTATGCTTTTGATCATTATGTTGAATTAAATATATGTTAATCAAGAGTTTCATGTAATCATTAAACTATTGATGCCATGTAGATTAGAATTCTTAAACTTATAAAATAAATGACTTAAAGGAATGTAGTGGGATGGTAAGTATTGTACTCAACCTTAATCAAAAGTTTGGGATTCAAATGTTGGATTGGAGTCAATGAATTACCCCTCAAAGTAGGATGAATCGACATTAATAAAATATTAATGAAATAATTATCTCCTTATAAACATTAGATTAAAATTCGCAAAAATAAAAATAAAGTTTTAACCATATTGATCGAAACATAAACAACAAAATATGCCTTTTGACTATCAAATTAGTGGCATTGAGTGCGAATGATTTTGAATAAGGGACTTGCCAATGCATTATTTAATCCAAGTTATTTGAGCGACATACGTTATTTCATTAAACTCCAAGAAATGTGTTTTTTAATTTTAATTAACTTATCGAGTACACAACTAATTATATAAGATGTATAATATTTAGATTCTCTATGTAGAGACCTTGAATAGGAGATGATGAATAAAATGTTTGTACAACTTTTTAAAAATATAAATATAGACAATGAAACAATTACATGTCTTTTCTAAAGACTTTGGTGATGAATAACTACAGTAAAATGAAGAATTAATAACAAAATACATAAACACTTAGAATCAAATCTTTTTGGTTTTAAGATTAAAAAAATATTTCATTTCATCTTTGGATAAAATATTCTTGACAATTTATCATAGAGTTGTACCCAGTGGCGGTGCTAGGATTTTCAATAAGGGGGTTCAAAATTTGAAAAAATAGACACATGAAGTAGCCGAAGGGGGTTCGACATCTATTATATATACCTAAAAAGTTATTTTAATCATGTATATATTATATAATTTTTTGCCGAAAGGGGTTCCCCTCATAGTAAGGTAGCTCCGTCACTGGCTGTACCCACTTGAAAACACTTATATTATCAAATGTTCAGAAGTATATTATTGATAAAGTTCACCACCACGCGAAGCGCGGACAATTTACCTAGTAATACTAAAAGAAACGGCCACTTGACTTAATGGAGAAGTTGTATCCTCTCCTGTGAAATAGATTCAACAAATTAATGAAATATAAAATCAAAACAACTAATCTTAGCATAGTTGGTGCAAATTAAACGACCCCTTGTGAATTTTAAGAAGCATGTAATAATCTTAGGAGTATTATATAAAAGCTTACAAGTAGGCGAATAACAAATAAATAAAATATAAAATCAATAAAACTAATCTTAGCATAACTGATCTGCAAAGTTAACGATCCCTTACGGATCTTAAGAAGGAGATAGTGATATTATAGAAAACTTACAAGTAGGAGAATAAAAGCTTATCTAATTAAGGGTGTGCAAAAACCGAATCAATCGATAAAGCGAATTGAAAAAGTGTAATTGATTTATTATTATTGGGTTATTGGGTTAACAATTTCTTAATGGTTTTATAAAAAAAATTACCGGGCTATCGGTTCGGTATTGGTTTTTAATATTGTGTTATTGGGTAAATCGATAACCCATTAAGACTAGTAATTTATTACTTTTACTTGTACATAAATATTATATATTAATCTCAATACATTACTAGTTATTTTCTTTAGCCTTCAATTCTTATTTCACAATGACTTTGAGTTCACAACTCCACATTATACAAAATGTCAAAATCTAATGTAAGAACTCTATTCCTCTTAATTTCTCTTTGTGTTACACTTGTGTAGTTCTTTTCATGTTTGTTATTATTGATTCTATTTTATGAGAATTTATAAAGTTTTATTATTGTGTTGTCACGCGAAATTTATTAGAGAAGTCATATATTTGTTTTATAAGTATTTTCTTATTGGTTAAACCGAAAACTGAACCGTCAAGGACAAAAACCGATAAACCGATAAAAAGTATCTTATTGATTTGATTATTGATTTAACATATTTAAAAATCAAAAACCGATAAACCGAATCAATAATATATAAAATCGAACCAATCGAAGCACACCACTATATCTACTGCAGAAGGAATGCCCATTCCTCTTGCCTCATTTTAAAGCTGCTTTTAACTCATCAACTTTCAAATAAAAACAGTAAATACATTGTTTTTTATTGAGACAAGTGTTAAAAATACATTTAAGCTATTTTTCTTTTAGTTTCATATTTAATTATCACTTATTAGTTTGAGAAATACACCTCAATAGTGTGTGTAATCCTTTATTTGAAAAAACTTTGCCACATGACATTCCACATGGATAAAATATTTCATCTTGACAAAAATTTAAAAAACTATTAATATTAGATAAATGTTAAAGATTAAAGTATTACTATTAAAAATAATTTACTTTTAAAAAAAATAAAAATTTAAAATGTTTTTCACACCCCAATCCACCATCTCCTCCCCCCGTATCCCATGTCCTTTTATTTTCTTAAATTTTTTTCATTAAATTTTTTTAAAAGAATCATACTTCACCCCCAACCCCTAACCACCCACTCCTTCCTAAAAAAAATATTATTTTTAAAAAGGAAATATTCTACCCCGCCCCATCTAATCTTCCACTCCTAATTTATTTTTATGTTATACATTTTTCTTGTTTTGTGTTAGATATACACATATACATTTAGAAAAATATTCTTTTTCTACTTGCATACCGAATATAAAAGAAATAAAAAAATATTTTCAAAAAGTCATGCCGCAAATAAAAAATACTTTTCTAAAAACATACATTTTATTATTACTATATAGAAGAGGCTTGAAGCACACAACTCACTAAGTCAAGGTTGGCATGCCTGCTTAAAAGAAAAAAATTGTTTCAATTTATTTATCTTATTTTCTTTTTTAATCTGCCATTTTAAAAAAAAATTATGTTAATAGTACTATAAATTACAATAATTAATAACTTAAATTTTTTTTATCATATATTTGAAAAATTACGTAAAAAGTACTATATGTCACAATAATTAAGAATATAAATATTTTATATCTAATAGGAGACTACAAGCAGACAACTCTTCAAATTTTAAAATACATTATATATTTGAAAATTGCACTAAGATTTTAATAATTTACAATAATTAACAACTTAGAATATTTTTAAAAACATATAAAACCTATGGTCGATTCTCAAAATTCTAGTGGTGCCACATAAATTAGAACAAGTATCTCTTTTTTATTTAATAATAACAGCAAAAAAGACATAATTTTAGGTGAGTTTTTGATGCTTTATCTCTTTTTTATTAAATAAATAACATCAAAGAAGTGCTTTTGAAATTGGAATGTAACTTGTGGACAAACATGAACAGTTGTGGCTTTTACAACAAAACATCTTCAACTTCTTTCCAGCACAACACCTTAACATATAAACTTAACCCTGGGTATCACTGACTGCTCTACTTACTCCTGAGATGAAATTATGGAAGCACTGAATATTTGGAAAAATAACAGCTTAACTCAATGATAAAATATGTGCATCCACTATCAGTCAACGGACTAGGTCCCTTGACTCGGCAAGAACAGTAATGAAGAATGAACAATTAAGGAAATCAACACAAGCAGTTTACGTGAAAACCTCCTTGCTCAAGGGAGTAAAACCATGACCTGCCACACAGAATTTTCAACTATTTCCACTAATCTCTTCAAGCAAACATGAAACCTAGTTACAGCCAAAGTGAGAAGAAGTTATTAATCTCACAACTAAGTAATAATCCTATTACTTACTGAGCCTAAGCAGATACCACACTTCCCACTAAGCTATCATCCCTAAATAACTTAGACTTTTCTAAGCGGATACCACACAGCCCACTAAACCACCTAACTCTAGATGATTTAGAATTTGACTAAGCAGATACAACACTGCCCACTAAGTCAGTCAACCTTAACTGACTTAGACTTATAGAAACCGAAACAAAATATCTGAATCCTTTATAGAATAGGAACAGATTTACAATGTAAGCACATAAGTATAACTCCTAAGACACACTATGACGCTTGCAACTCGATCAGGTCCTTGTTGTGCTTGTCGGAGAATAATTCACTAAGATGGTCTTTGCTTGTGTACTTGAGAATTTGCAAGATGCAAAATTTATAAAATGATAGACACAAAACTCAAACTCAACAAAGATGTTTCAGCACTCTATCAGGTCCCTTTGTTGAGTATGAGTATTGTTCTTCCTTGAAGATGACCTTTTCTTTTGAGCTTATGAATTTTCAGAAATTTACAACTTTGTTTGCCAAATCTTAATTTTGTGTTTTGGAGAAGAGACTATATCAAAGTGGACACAAACCCTTGGGACGAGGCTATTGGCTGAGAGTCTGCTGTCATGAAAAGTTGTGCACCAACCACATCAGAGTTGGCAGCTTTTTGACAGCTGTCTTTTAGTCCTTTTCTCGTACGCAGACTTTCTGGGACCAGGTCCCTTGCTGCGTTCTTTGCTGCTTCAGTTCTTGAAAAAGACTTGCTAGCTTTCTCTCTTCTTCTTGAATGAATAATGTTGTTTGTTTATTGTTGTATATATCAGTTACCAACACGGGTTTTGACCACTTAAACAAACAGCTCCGTCCGCCCTTCCTATTGGTGAAGTACGCTGTACATCTCACCAACCAACTTGACAGGACAGCTGTAAGGATAGCTTTACAGCTATGCACCACTTTGAGTCTGGACGGAGGTACTCTTCCAAGGACCAGGTCCCTGCATTTGTGAGGATCATCAAAACACCTAAAATATAACACTCAACAAAATGAGCTTTAAGCAAAAAATTACAATAGCGGACGAGGCACTTCTCACCCTTAATTGACGCCATGGTAGACTGCACCATGGCAAAGCTTATCCATCCTATCAATATTCTGATAACCATTATTCTTTCTTAAACGTGTCCAACCTCGGTAGGACAAGAAGTCATAAAAATCATCATCAGAATAAAAGGTTTTATCCTGTGTTTGAACTGGCAAGTCATCGGCATCCTCAGACATGCAAACTTTTATTGTCAAGCCTGCAATCAAGAATCACATTAAGTTTACCTTTTCTTTAATTGAAGGGATGGAATGGAGATGGGTATGGGAACGGGAATGGGGTGGAAGGAGAAAGAAGCCACTCAATGGTTGTTCCTCTCTGAGATTCGGATCCATTAGTCATTCGATGGGAACTAATCACTTGGTTGAGCACATTCCAGAATCTGGGTCTTTGATTAAACAAATTATCCGAAGAGATTGTTTAGAGGATCAACATCTAATTTTTTTCAGAATAAAATTGAGAGAACCAGTATCTAAATGGAACAAGATAGCCAACTTGCTCATTATTCTGCCCAACATTAATAATTTTCTCAAAATGTTGTTTATTCGGGACAAGATGGATGATTTTCCTGTTATAACACTCACACTCACAACTAAGTTGCGTGGACTCTTCATTTTGGATGTCGCACCCGTGTTGACACGAGAAGAGTGCAAGTGCAGGATACGTGTGGGATTCGGTCAACCCACATAGGATACTTTGACCAGAGTCCATGGACAAATTTGGGGTAAGTTTGAGATTTTGATAAAAGATAAAATAGATTTAATGACATACCTTCAATATTATAGTCCTTTTGTCAGTTTTTTAACTTTTCGCTTGGTCAATATTCGTTGTTTCATGTTTCAAGCCAAACGGAAAGAAGCTAAGAATTCAAGCTGTTGTATTCCGACTTTTGGTAGACAATAGCAATGATCTGTAAGGAGAGTTGGTGGAAGGTCTTGAATGACTTTTTTCTTTTTTTGAGGGGAAGAACCAAAGAGCTTGAAAGAAGAAGTTGGGGGGCTGGGAAAGACGACCTACAAGATCTTTCATAATTTAGTATATCTTTTTAGCGTATTTTATAATTTTGGATTTTAGCCGAATCCCAACACCCTTATCAATACCTGAATCCATACCCCCGAATCTCAAAATTTAGATTTTGTTGAATTCGACCCTCGGATACGCATCCGCGTCGGATACCCGCACCCGAGTCCAAGCAACTTAGACTCACAGAATGTCCAAATATAGCAAGCGGAATTATTTTGACCAAATATCTGGATAGCCAACAACTTTACCAATTAACGCTAGTCTAAACAAGTTGAAACAAAGGTTTTGAGCTAGCCTACGTTGAGGTAACTTTTTATCTTCTGGTCCATTTTTGGCCTACTTTTGAGAAGGTTTTAACCAACCTAAGACAGAAGGCTGCCTGTCACCTAATAATATGGGGTTGAGTCTAAAATAAGAACAGTGTCACCTTATGGAATTTTCTCTTGCTCCCACCAAATTCAAAGCAGGTGGGAATGGGGATAAGCCATCTTGAAGATATTATGTGTATAAATCCTAGGGAATATACATCACTCACAGACCAAAAAAAATATATGGATAACAATTAAATTGTTGTATAAGGTACTCAATGGCAAATACAGATACTCCATGTTCATTTATGGTAGCTTTTGGCTATAGATCACATATATTTCTCTTAACATACTCAACTATGCACCATGGGATTTCAGGACAATATGCAACATTATGTCATTATCAAAGTGGTGAGATAATAGGGAATAGAGATGGGACAGAGTGTAAACAGGGTTAGGTCCTAGCACCATTGTGTTCCCGATCTCTATATAGAAAATACCAGATATTATTGTAACTATTCTGGCAGATGCAAGTAGCAAGTTTGTAGTACCACGATATTACCTTCGTCAACATGTAAAGTGTAGTTCCTCAATGGCATATCTCTATCCACTGCTCGAACAATCATATTTTCATCTTCCAACCAAAATGGGCGTTTTGTCCTTAACATGAAAGAAGATTTAATAGCTTCCTTGATGGCTTCCGCTGTGCCATCAATACCGATTTTTTTGGTTTTATTTCCCCACTTGACTGAGATAACCCTACCCTCAAATGAGTCACTCTACTCAGCTGCAAAAAGACAAGAGAAAGTTTGGGAATCATTATTAAAAGTTAACCTTAGAAGTAATGGGGTTTTCATCTGAGATCTCGACATGGGGAAAAAAAGAACTAGAGTGGTATGTTCCAAAAGAAAACAAATTTATAAGCTAGAATTCCATTAAAATGAAAGCCAAGTATTGGAGAATATATGGCAATAGAAGTCTTAGATATTGGATTTTGAAAGAAATTCCAGAGACTTTTGTTGGTACAATTTATCCAGTGTGTTCACTCCTATACAATTAGGGGTTGTTTGGGAGGTTGTATATGAATAATGCTAAATAGAGTGTATTAGTAATGCTTCTATTTAGTTATGTTTACATTAATTATGCAAAGATTATTTCTTATGCATCGTTTGGTTTGGTGTATTAAAAATAACATGTGCATAATTTTTTAAAAATATATTATTTACAAAGATATCCTCCACAAATATGGTGAAAAAGATGTAAAAGAAAAGGTTTTGAAGGACAATTGAGTCTTTACCATGCTAATGCATGCATTAAATCTCCTTGTATTACTAATACCATGAATTTCCACGTATTAGTAATAAACTTCTCAATATACAGTAGAGTGTATAACTAATTCTACATAGGCTGAAAAGGTAGTACTACTAATACACAAAAGCTAATGCATGCATTATTTCCTCTAATACACCCTACCAAACGACCCCTTAAAGAATCAAGGCAAGAAGCAACTAACTGAAGATCCCCAGAAAGGAAAATCCCAAAATGTTATTTGATTTAGCCTCAACGTTATTTGAAAATATTTTGAACTCTCTATATTTTCAGTTTTCCTTTTTTGGAGTGTACAATCCTTTTATTAAGAGAGTAAGAAATCTTCAAACCTGAATTGAAATGCAAAGACCAACCATTCCCAGGCACCTTCTCTCCAACCCTGTGGTGAAACCTCATTTACAGATTCTGCATCAGTTGCTGTTATGGCAAGATGATGCCCATCGTGAACCAAACTCCCTTCTAAGATTTGACTTGGCCTTCCATCCTCTGTACATCAAGAATTCAAATAAAGTTTTCTCCCAATGGTAACTTGCAATTGAACCCCAAAATGATTTTCCTACATGTCTTCTGGGAAACATGGGAAGAGAAAGATTCAGGGAGTAAATAATGTCACTACTATTGTGATCATCCAGAATAATCCTGACCGAATTTAGTCCTATTCAAGGAGATACTAAAATAAATATTTGCAGTACGGATTAAGAGATGGATGTAACTTGCTTCTAGGTTGAGAACAGTTTTATTTTTTGATAAAAGTTAAAGTTGTATTCTTCAGCATTAAGGGTATGCTGGCTACCTCCAAAAAGTTACAAGCTGAAACCATAATTACATAGATCCTAGGAAATCTACCAACTGTTCTACTTCTTCTATACCATCTTCTTTACACCAAAAAAACAACATGTTAATGCAATTTTCTTTAACTTTCTGAATAGAGTTAGTAATATTCTCATGACACCTAAGGTTTCTTTCTCTCCAAATAGCCCACCAGACACAAGTAGGTACTATAGACCACCATCTTTTTTGGGTCTTGCTCCCCCCCCTCCTCATCCAGCAGCTCAAGAGATCAGCAGTATGTTCTGGCATCACCCAGGGCTCTTGAGAAATGCTGAGAACCATGCGCCACACCTGTACAGTAACCCTACAGTGTAGGAATAAGTGGCTGTTAGTTTCTTCCTTCTCATGACAAAAAAAGCATCTGGAGACAATCTGGAAGCCTCTTTTCTTGAGTTTTTCCTGAGTGAGACATGCCCTTCTGATGACCAACCAGGTGAAGCATTTCACCTTGGTTGGGGTGTTGCCCTTCCATATTTGTTTCCATGGGCCAAGAATTCCCCCAGAGTGAGTCATGATCTCTCTCTTATACAGTCTACGCACAGAGAGCTTACCATCAGAGTTATGTTTCCATCTTATACCATCTGCTTCTGTAGTAGGGCCTGTGAATTCACCCAATTTGAGAAGCAGTTCAGCAATTCTATCCACTTCCCAATCATTTAGATTTCTCCTGAAAGTGAGGTTCCATCCCTGAGGGGACCAAATCTCAGCAATTTTAGCCTCAGGATTGGTACAAAAAGAAAAAAGATCGGGGAAGACCGAGTTTAAACATTCTTGTCCAATCCACTTGTCCTTCCAAAAAAATATTTTGTTACCCTCTCCCACCTTGACCACCAAATTCTCCTTTAGACTATCCCATAAATTTCTGATTGATCTCCAAACTGATACCCCATACGTGCTATCTACTACATTAGACACCCACTCCTCGGTCTGCCCATACTTGTTGAGAATTGCTTTTCTCCATAATGCCTGATCTTCAACCACAAATCTCCAAAGCCATTTAGAAAGTAAACTTTTGTTCTGGACCCTCAGATTTTTTATGCCAAGACCTCCTGTCTTCTTGCTTAGTAAGGCTGTCTGCCATTTAACTAAGTGTATTTTTTTCCCTTCTTTGTTCCCCGACCATAGAAAATCACGCCTCAATTTATCCAGCCTTTCTTCTACCTTTGCTGGTAAAGGGAAAAGTGACATAACATATGTAGGCAACGCATCCAGAACTGAATTGATCAGAGTGACTCTTCCTCCCAGAGATAGATAGTTTGCCTTCCAATTAGCCAACCTCTTCTCTGTTTTCTCAATGATTCCATCCCAAATCTCAAGCTCCTTGTGATTATTCCCTAAAGGCATTCCCAGATAAGTAGTTGGTAAGTGCTCTATCTTGCATTGCAAGATGCTTGCCAACAGCTGAATATTTGCCACTTCCTTGATTTGGAAGATGCTGCTTTTCCCCCAGTTCACAGCCAGTCCGGAGATGGCCTCAAAAATCACCAAAACAACTCTAATGTAACTAACTTGTTCTACCTTTGCATCGCAAAATATAAGTGTGTCATCTGCATATAAAAGGTGACATATTTTCAAATTGACCCCTGACTGATTACCAATGTTGAATCCCTTTATCCAGTTGTTCTGATTGGCCACTCTAATCATACTGTTAAGACCCTCCATAGCTAAAATAAATAGGAAAGGGGAAAGAGGATCTCCTTGTCGTAGTCCTCTCTCAGAAGGAAAAAAACCAGCAGGTTCTCCATTAACAAGTATGGAGAACCTGACAGTTTTGATGCAAAAACCTATCCATTTAAGCCATTTGTCTCCAAACCCCATCTGCCTCAGAATATTAAGTAGAAACTCCCAATTGACATGATCATATGCCTTTTCTATATCAAGCTTGCACATAATTCCTGGGATCTCTCCTTTAATCCTTGAATCTACACACTCACTTGCTATTAATGCGGCATCCATAATTTGTCTTCCTTGAATGAAGGCCATTTGATGATTGTTCACTAATTTGCTTATCACTTTCTTTAATCTCTCTGCCAACAACTTACCAAAGACCTTGTACACACCACTAATGAGACTGATGGGTCTAAAGTCCCTAAGATCCATAGCTCCTATCTTCTTTGGAATTAGAGCCACATAGGTGGCGTTGAGGCTCTTCTCTATCTCATGTCTTTCATGAAATTGTCTCACTGCATTCATAAAGTCTGTCTTCAGTATCTCCCAGAAGGTTTGGAAAAAACTCATCGGAAAGCCATCTGGTCCGGGGGCCTTATCACTAGCACATGATTTTATGCAAGTAAAAACTTCATCTTCCTCGAATTGCCTCTGCAACCATACATTTTCCTCTTGCGTAATGCTTTCCGCTCCCTGTACATTAAATTCTGGCCTCCATTGTTCAGTTTCTCTGTAAAGATTTTGATAGAAATTAATTATGGTTCCTTTAATTTCTTCAGAATCTGTTACTGTAACCCCTTCAACCATCAACTTGTCAATGGTGTTGAATCTTTTATGAGCTGTAGCTATCCTGTGGAAAAACTTGGTATTTTTGTCTCCGTGTTTAAGCCAATGTACTCTAGACCTCTGCCTCCAAGCTATTTCCTCGTTTTTTGCAACATCTTCAAACTCCATTGAAAGATGTACTTTCTGAAGTAACTCATCCTCTGATAGCAATCTCAACTCCTGAGTCTTTTCTAAAATTGACAGCTGATTTAAGATTTCCTCTTTTCTCTGATTCCAATTGTTCCTATTTTCCCGTTTCCATTCTTTTAGCTTCCCCTTTAGCATCCTCAACTTGGATGCTAGGACATAAGAGCCCGTACCAGTGATATTGAAAGATTCCCACCAATCTTTAACTTTGTCTGAGAAACCCTCCACCCTTAACCACCATTGTTCAAACTTGAAGTAAGACTTCTTCAAATTTAAGTCTCCACATTCAAGCAAAATTGGACTGTGGTCAGAACCTATTCTGGGAAGTATGCTCTGTTTTATCCCTGTAAAGATCCCATCCCACTGAGAAGAGAATAAAAACCTATCAATTCTGGAAGCAGACATGTGATTGTCCCCCCTTCTCCATGTGAAAGACCCCCCAAATAAAGGAGGGTCGATGAACTCCATCTCATTTATCCATTCAGAGAATTCAGTCAT
>JAJOOD010013430.1:0-29535 GCA_029582525.1 Solanum tacnaense | reverse complement strand
TATTTATATCTGCTACACAATCTAAATCTAAAAAATCATGTTGTCCAGTTATTGGTTTAGGCGTCCATCTTTTATTTAATTTTTTATCCCATGTAGTTTTTTCTCTATCATATTGTTCATAGTTTTCATTATAATATTTTAGATTTAAATTTTTTGGGTCTTTTACTCCTGATGTGCTAGGGTTTTCATCCATGTCTACGTCTCCCGTATTTATTTCTAAATTCTTTGTATTATCTATGTTTGCTAAAAGTTCTGTACATTTTTCGCTTGTTTCCGAATATTGATCTAGGTCTTCGTCGTTTATTTCATCAATTCCTATTTCGGGTAGATTATCTTGGCTAGTTTCTTCTAATTCATCTTCTAATTGCAATTTTTCTTTAAATTTCATTATCTTGTTTGCTAATTTTTTTATTTGTTCTTTTTCTTTTTGTTTAAGTTCGTACATTTCTTTTAATATTGCCAACTCTTTTTGTAGTTCTATTATTTTAGTATTTTTTTACTTCTTCTAATTGTTGTACTTCCTTTTTTGCTTGTTGCTTTATTTTCTCAATTTCCGTTTTTCTATCTCTTTCTTCATTTTCTTTTGTTATTCTTATCATAGCAGTTAAACTATCTTCTAGTTTTACCGTTTCTTTTTCTAACATTAAACTTAGATTGTCACCTATTTTTTTATATCTTCTTCCTAGATTAGAAAATATTATCTTTATTTTTAATCCGTCATAGTTTTCATATGTTTTTTCATCTATTGCGTATTCTTCCTTATTCATTTATAGATTGTGTTGAAGTTTATATTCTAAACTTTCTATTTGTATTTCTAGATAAAAAATAGTTTTTCTCTGTGCTATTATAGATTTTTTACAAATTCCTGCGAGTATGTTATTATTAAGTCTATTTTGCCTATGTTCTAATTCTTGTCTTTTCGATATAATTATTTCAGTAAGTTTTTCTTTATATTCGTTATTCTCACTATTCATTGTATCTTTAAATATTGAATATATTTATATTCTATTTTACATATATTATCTATTAATTGATCTAATTTTTTCGTTATCAATTTTTGTGATATTGAGCTTTGATACCATTTTTCGGTGCGAAACTGGTAGTTAAGGATTTCATGGAAGTGGTAGTGTGGTAGGTGAGTAATTTATTTTAAAGATTTTATTATAATATTCTTTTGCTAAGTGTCTTAACCCATGATTGAGACAAGCGTAAATGAGAAGAAATTCTTTTTCATAGTCTGTTAATTTTCTTCTTGTTGCATCTCGTCGATACGATAGGTTGATTTACCTTACTAGTCATATGCCCTAAAGGTTTACTGTCTGGATGGTACTTTTCAACAAATAAACGAATCACGCTCAAGTGGTGGTTGACGAAATATCTAATCCTTGTTTTCCCTGTCTGGCCTGGTCTACGAAGCAAAGCGACCTCATTTTGCTTGCTTCTGGCGAAGCTTCTAGCTCTAAATAATAGGAATTCAGGTATGGCAGGAATATTGTCGACCATTACGAGCGATAGCGAAGCCAAGCCATATAAAGGCGAGCAGCCCTTATAGCAATAGCAAACGGCCTACTTATAGCCTATCAATAGGTCAGTCAATATCAGTAGGGGTCCTCTTGTCCTCTCAACTCATATTTCCCATGTAGTTCGTCGGTTAAACCAACGATTCTCTTCTCAAAGTCAAAGCAATGAAAGAACCACCCCTTCCTATTTTTTGTACTGTCAGATAGAAAGAAAATTAGACCCCAAAGAGTCCTTCTTTACCACTTTTCAGATAGAGGGGGACTCGATTTGGCTTTTAGACGATCTCTGTAATTTTATGGATTTGATCAACTATGTCTTCTAGTATGAGGGTCCTTAGTAATCGTTTACGGTGGGTGGATAAGCAGATTCTATTAGGAGTGTCATCAGGAAAAACATCTTCAAAACTCTGCAAAAGAGAGGAAACACTATTTGGCAACTGGTGCATTAAGATCAAGACCATCCAATAATATATTTATTTTATTAAAAAAATCAATTGTTATCTAAATGAAAATTATTGATGAGATTACTATGTTTTTGTATATTTTTCCTCTCTGTTTAAAAAGTATATGAAGTAATTTTATTTTAATTGATAAAAGGAAATTAAGAAGAAAAAAGATTACTTCCAAAGTATTGATGACATGCATAGTATTAGACCATATTATTAATGGAGAGTATTTATGTTCAATTTTGGACCAACTATATGGTTCCAAAATCTTTTCTAAAATTGATCTAAGAAGTGGTTACCATATACGAATCTGGAGATGAATGAAAAATTTCCTTTAAGATCAAATATGGGACTTTATGAGTGGTTAGTTATAGCCTTTGGTTTGACTTATGCACCAAACACTTTAATGAGACTAATGAATCATGCTTTTAAAGATTTCCATGAAAAAATTTGTTGTGGTGTATTTTGATGACATTTTGATCTTTTCTCAAAATCTAGATGAGCACCTAAAATAAGTTCTTAGAAATGAGTGCTTATTTGCGTGAACTATTTGTTAGGGAAGCACATTGTGGAGGACCAATGGGACATTTCGGTGTACCCAAAAATCTGAAAATACTTTCTGAACATTTTAATTAATTGACCTAGCATGAAAAAGGAAGTGTGTTCCCATTGTCTTGAATATAAACGAGCTAAGTCTATAACATTGCCGCATGCCCTTTATACTCCTTTACCTATTTCTAATTATATTCCCATTGGATTGATATTTCTATGGGTTTCGTATTGGGGCTGCCAAGCACTAAATATGGTAAGGATAAGTATATTTATGGTAGTAGATAAATTTTCTAAAATTATCCCATGTAAAAAAGACTAATAATGCATCTCATGTAGCTGACTTGTTTGTTAAATTAATTGCATGGCTTACCTAGAACTATTGTTAGTGGGATTTCAAGTTCTTCAGTCACTTTTGGAGAATTCTTTAGGAAAAGTTGGAAACTAAATTGCTATTTTCTACATCTTGTCACCTACAAATTGATGGGCAAACAAAAGTGGTTAATAAGAAATATGTTGAGGATTGTTTTGAAAGGGAAGTTGACTTCTTGGGAAATTTACTTACCTATTGTGGATATTTTTTTTTATAATAATAGGACCTTTCATTCTTCTGCTGGTAAGAATCTTTTTGAAAAGTTGTATATGGATTCAATTCCTTTACTCCTCTTTGATTTACTGCATTTGCCTACTAATGATTTTTCTAATCTTAATGATAAGAAAAAGGCTGATATAATGAGAAAATAAAGATTTCCTTCCAAAAGAAAGACCAAGCAAGAAGTGGTCCATATAAAGGATTGGAGAGAATGTTTATAAACTTGATTTTCCTGGAGAGTTTCGAGTTAGTGCTACTTTTAATGTTTCTGATCTTTTCCATTTTGATGCAGACTTAAATTTGAGGACAAATTATCTCTTCAAGAAGAGGGGAATGATAACATTCAAGGAAGCTCTACTCCATTGAAGGACGGACAATGATGAAGCTTTAGAAACTCCAAGGAAGCCTATAACAACATCGGAGTTAAATGATAAGCTCATGAACGGGGGGGCCTTCGATCGCTAATCCAAAAGTGTCTTATTGAGAAAGAAGAGTTCAACCTCAAGGGAGATGAATTGTCCAAATGCTACAGCTATTTGATGGGGGCCAAGTTGAAGTCCAAGAGGAGGAATATTGGGGTCCAAAGTTCAGCCTTAAAGAGGCTCAAAATCTGCCCAAAAGGAGGCCAATTTCAACCCTTAAGTGGAGCTAAAATCAGCAACCCAATAATAGGTTCAAAATCCACGACCAAGAGGGCCCACAAAGTCCTTAAATCAGCCATAATTATTAGTGATTTAGTTTTTACCTTAGTCCACAAGCTAGAGTTTTATTTTACAGAAAAATGACAAATATACCCCCAAACTATCGTAAATGGTATGCAAATACCCTCCGTCATACTTTTGGGACATTAGTGCCCCTGTCGTCCAAAAACTAGAGCATATATACCCTTTTACATTGATAATTGTTACATTGTGAATGTTGTTTTTGGGTAGTTTGGTAGTGATCTGGTGGTGAATACTATTCGAATTCAGCAGTGTACATTGTTAAGAATTCGATATTCGTTATTTCAGAATAAATATAATATATTTCTATCATCGTAAATTAATTTAAATAATACTTGAATGTTTGAATTTCATATTTAATACTTATAATACCTTATATTAAAAATATCTTAGTTATATATTCACCATGTGCATTGAAACATGCATATAATATGAATAATATATTGAATTCAAAATGTATTACAATTATTATTATTTTCTCTTACTAAAACATTGGGAAAAAAATGTATTATACCTAAATTTCAAATATTTTCAAATACTATTTAAGTTAGTTTACGTGTTATTACATCAAAATATTGTGTTAGAAATGCATTATATATGTATTTAGCTAAGTAAAAAGACCTTATTTACTTCATTACCTGCCTGAACTTTTATGAGGTTACATGTTGAATTACAAATACTAAGGGGATGTTTGGTTACTGGTTAGAGTTATGTAGGATTAGTTATGTAGGGTTTAGTTATGTAGATATTAGGTATGTAGGGTTTAATTATGCAGATATTAGTTATGCAGGTTTAGTTATGCGTGTATTAATTATGTAGGTATTATTTAGTTATGTAGAGATTACATTACATGAATTATTAACTATTAAATATTGAATTTGTTATAAATTAATATATATTATTTACAAATAAATAAGTAAGCAAATAGTATAAATTCTCCCTCGTTTTGAATAAAAAATAAAGAAAAAAATTCTCTCTCTATACTTAATTGGGAGTTCTGTTTTTTTTCATTTTGCCTTTTTTTTTTAAAATGTTTATAGCTTATAAAAATAAAATACGATTAATATATCTCAAGTCATTATAATATCCTATTTTATATAAGAGAAAATACATAAAGTGACACCTGAAGTTGTCCCGAATTTTCAAAAAACACCTTAACTATGCGGATGTCCTATTACCCCCTAAACATTTTCAATTGATATTATTACATCAATTTTTGTCCACGTGACATAGAGAGTGTATGCACTCTCTTTAAAGAACGTGAGCGACCAAAAATTATTAATATAACTTTATTTCTATATGTATTTTGTGATAAAAATATAATTTCTTGTTTTTCTTATTATTTTAACTTTTTTTCTTTGTTATTTTTCCTCTTTCTTTCTTCTTTCTTCTTCAAAATTGCATTATCATGTCCATTAAATCTCTTCACTTTCAGTATCACCATTTTTATCACAATTTCACCTTCTTCTTTTTTCACTATTATTGGTTAAGTCTCTTCAATTTTAAACCTTTATCTATTTTTTTTTTACATTTCGAACAATTTAATAAACCCATTATTCAAGATGATTAGGAGGTATCATTTAACCTTTTTATCCGGATTTCAATCAAGCTCTTTCAATTTTTGAGAAATTTATTGATTCTTTCAAAATTATTATTTCTTCTTTGAAGTTATATGAATAGAAGATAAATTAATTGATGATACTTTCAAAAATTTTAATTTTCTGAGAATAATAATTAGTTTTGTTATCACTAACTCAACAAAGTTTAGAAAATAATATTATTAGTTAAAGAAAAAAATCACTAGAAGAATGAAATTTGACTGAAGAAGAAGAAGAAGAAAATAGGGAGGGACACAGCTTGACGTGGGTGGGGAAGGATGAGAGTGAGAGGTAAGGAAGAAGAAATTACCTTATACCTTAAACAATGAAACTAGTAAAGGTTTAAAGATAAATTCTCAAAGAACAAGTCACAAATGTTCAAAAGAACTCTCTATAATATTATTAATATCAATCTAATGTATTTTTAAGGAATGAAAAAGCACTCCTACTTATAGAAAAGTTAAGATGGCTGCTAGCCCTAAACTTAGATCTGGAGAAAGTGAAATTAGTGTTTCCTTGTGGAATGTTAAGGTTGTTGATGGCGGATTGATATGCTCCAGTGGTGTTGAAGTGGAAGAAACAGTGATAATTGTTACATTGTGAATGTTGTTGTTTATGTTGTTTATGGGTAGTTTGGCAGTGATCTGGTGGTGAATACTATTCGAATTCAGTAGGGTACATTGTTAAGAATTCGATATTCGTTATTTGTTATTTCAGAATAAATATAATATATTTCTATCATCGTAATTTAATTTAAATAATACTTGAATGTTTGAATTTCATATTTAATACTTATAATACCTTTATATTAAAAATATCTTAGTTATATATTCACCATGTGCATTGAAACATGCATATAATATGAATAATATATTGAATTCAAAATGTATTACAATTATTATTATTTTCTCTTACTAAAACATTGTAAAAAAAATGTATTATACCTAAATTTCAAATATTTTCAAATACTATTTAAGTTAGTTTATGTGTTATTACATCAAAATATTGTGTTAGAAATGTATTATATATGTATTTAGCTAAGTAAAAGACCTGATTTACCTCATTACCTGCCTGAACTTCTATGAGGTTACATGTTGAATTACAAATACTAAGGGGTCGTTTGGTTACTGGTTAGAGTTATGCAGGGTTTAGTCATGTAGGATTACAAAAAACGTAAAAATAACATAGTAAATTATGTATAAGTTATGCCGAGTAGAAGGTGAAATAAATTATGTGGGTATAAGCTATACATGTATAAAATTAGCATAGATTTCTTCATTTTATAGTAGAGATCTATGTTAAAATGTATTGTTAATACCCACATAATTTTTTAATGTTTATAGCTTATAAAAATAAAATACTATTAATATATTTCAAGTACACTATAATATCCTATTTTATATAATGGAAATATTCTATCAGTATGTTGTTAATAGTTTATATACATTTTTAATATACCAAATATATAAATTATGTATAAGTTCACATCCTGAAAAAATATACATGTAAATTAAATATGTGGAATATATCTAATGATATGTAACACTAATTATATGCGCCATCAAAATAAATACAATCCAATTTGTAATATTAATAAAATATTTACATTTGAATTTCAAATGAAAACAAAAAAAAAGGTTGTTCGTGTATTAAAAAAACTAAGAAAAGAAAGTAACGGAAACAGGGTAAAGTTTTCAAAAAAAAAAAAGATTTAAAAATAAATTAATAAGGGTAAATGTGTAATTTACTATTTTAATACATGTATAGATAATACCCACATAACTTATTCCACCTTCTACCCACCTAAGTTATGTTGGTACTCATGTCCATTAATTAATTGCTTCAAATCTCTACTATACACTTTAGCATAATTTTCTTCAATTAACTAATAATTATGTGAGTATTAGCTATACATTTTAGCGTAGATTTCTTCAATTAACTAATAAGTTATGTGAGTATTAGTGATACATTTTAGCATAGATTTCTTCAATCAACCCACATCATCTAATTTAGCATAGATTTCTTCAATTAACTAATAATTATGTGAGTATTAGCTATACATTTTAGCGTAGATTTCTTCAATTAACTAATAAGTTATGTGGATATTAGCGATACATTTTAGCATAGATTTCTTCAATCAACCCACATCATCTAATTTAGCATAGATTTCTTCAATTGACCCACATCAACAAATTTAGCATAAATTTCTTCAATTAACTCATGTCCATTAATTAATTGCTTCAAATCTCTACTATACTCCCACCATTGCATCTATTATAAAATCTGATCTTGAAGGAAATCTCAATGAACAAACTTACAATAAAAATGGAGAAGAACCAAAAACTCTACTGAAAGTTGAAAATTCAACAAAAATTATAGACGTTGAAGATTTTAGCAAGGATATGATGATGCTTCAGAAGGTTCAAATAATATAAAGTAGAAGACTCAAAAATTTCAAGTACATTTGGAACAAAAAATGACGAAAAGATTGTGTTCTCCATTCACTTATCAAGGTTCATGGGTATTAATGTTGATTTAGCCTTCGAATCTCTTTATTTATGGCTGCCTACTTTCATCAGCACACTTATCAATTATTGAAGAGAGACTAAAGAAATCAAATAAGGATTTGATGGTAAAATACATAATTTCTTAAGAGGAGTGCAAGCAAAAAATGTGACAAGTATTTAGGAACGAAGGGAGTATACTTACAGTGAAAGACATCTTCATATTCACAGTGAAAGGCATGGGTCTTTTGGCCTCAATTTTCTACTCCAGCAAGTGCACAGATTTATTGTCCCAATCCCACATTATTTCTGATTATTCATATGCAGGTTAAGGTCCTTGCATAACTTGACACCATATGGGTGACATTGATTTTTTGATAATAGAAACTCATAAAATTCTAACACGTACATCTTGCGAGATTTTAATCTATCACCAATTCTCCAGATTGTTTCTTCAAAAACTACATAACATCAAATGCTTAATGCCAGCCAATAACTTATAAATTGAATTTGGCGTCAGCCTCACTGAAAGGAAGTACAGAGTACGAAAACAGAAGACAAAAATGACTCGAATATCCAACACACTACAAATGCAGATAAAGACATAGGAAACATATCATAAATTTTGCAGAAACCTCCCATACAAGATAAACTTTATCTGCAAATATAGACCTAATTATGAGGCAAAACTATATCATCTTTCAACGAGTTGATGCAGCTTCATAAGTTACGTGCAGATCCACCACCACCTCACTTCTTCCCACCCCCAGAGACATTGAACTTGAAGAAAATAATATCACCATCTTGGACCACATAGGTCTTACCCTCCTGCTTATACTTCCCAGCAGCCTGTGGAAGAGCACATTCACCTTAGACAACTTTCAAAGGTCATCTATAAAGAAAACTCCAGCTTTGTGCGCAAGTCAGGTCATGTATAGGAACAATTATGTTACATTGCAAACTATTAATTTTGGCTTAAGACTTATTTAGAGAATTTAACATATGAACTGCCAATAGTAATTACAGAATTGAATTGTCATGGTAATTTCATCCGTAACTTATGCAGTTTGGTTGGATAGCATAAAGCATTTTCCATCACTGAAATATCTTCTTATTTTATGAAGTCCATCGCAAAGTATCTCTTTGGTCAGAAGCAACATTAGCATTTCATTTTTCTTTCTCTTTTTAATTACATTAGTGTCTAGGCCAACTTGCATGCATCCTGACAATTCCACCAGGTAGTTTCTACCTTCCACCAGCCAATGTACCGGATAATGCTGCTCATCGAAGCTTAGGCAAATGGGAAGAAATCACCTTACATTTTTTGTCTCCGCTAAATATTTAAACCCTAGTCTCCCTTGGTTCCACCCACTCCGTTGACCACAAAGCCACAACCTTGGGTGATTCTTCTCGTTCTTTGTTCTTTTTTGTTTTTGAGATAAGTAACTTGAGTATCAATCCCTCCATTTCAATTTGGTTGTCCTATTTTGACTTGGCACGGAGTTTAAGAAAGTAAAGAAAACTTTTAAATTGTGTGGTCTTAAATAAAAGATATGTCAAATGTACCAAAATGCTCTTAGACATGCCATATGGGAAGTTGGAATTAAACCGTTGCTAAAAATGGAAAGAGGCATTCTTTTTCACACGGACTAAAAAGGAAAGTACGGCAAACAAAATGAAACGGAGGGAGTACATATTTAGTGTAAGCCTAGATAAGAATTTGCACTAGAACAAAGATAGAGATGGTAGGGTGCTATATCCTATTCGTCTAACAATATGAAAAGCTGCCTTGGTGCAAAAAGGCAAAGAGTGGAAACACATGTTAGTCTGATATAATATATACTTGGAGACACAACCATATCTGAAGAAAACAGAATAATATAGGTATAACCAGAGCTATTATTTGTTTATGAGTTGAATTTCACTATTGTCTTTCACTTTATTTTTGTTTTTGTGGAGAAATTTTATTAGAATTTTGCCCTAACTTGTCCTTTGTTTAGCAAGTTGTGCTGAATACAGCACAAATATATATATATATATATATATAAGTTGTACTTGTGTGGGAGTTGAGTGTTAACTCCCGAGTCTTTCACATTATTCTTGTTCTTGTGAAGAACTTTTCAAAGTTTGCTTCAACCCATATTTTGTTTCCAAAAACAAGTTGTGCAGAAATAAAGCACATATTATCATTTCCAGTACTCGTGAAGCAGAAGACATGTCATTAAATTGCCAATGATAACTTAATAAGAGTACCTTTACAGCCGATTCGCTACCAAGTTCCTTTAGATCTTCAAATTTCATCACCTGAAGACACCAATACCCAAGTCATTGGTGTCAAGAGAAAAGACAAATGGTAGCTAAAAATGAAAGCAGTCATAAATGAATAGGATTTCACTTTTTGAAATGCGAATTATCTGGCCAAGCAGAATAAGATATTTTCAGCTATAGCTTCCAATTCATAAAATTCCACCTTTTGGGGCAGCAACTCCAATTCCCAAAAACCTACATCTGGTGTTATTAAAAATTTCGAAGGTTCGGGTGAAGACGTAGATCATCTCCTTTTGCATTGCAAAGTTGCAAATCGGTTATGGAGGGGGGCCCTCAATTTGTTTGGGATGCAATGAGTGAAGCTGGGATATTGAAGGAGGCTTTGCGAAGATGACTCACATAAGGGGGAAGAGAAGTCCAAGAGCATGGAGTGTTGCCCTTTTAGCAATCATGTGGGTTATTTGGAAAGAGAGAAATAGCAGGGGCTTTGAAGGGGTGGAACAAGATTATATAAAACTGAAATTTAGCTTCTGTTTCTAGTTTCCTTTAGGTGTACTCATGAGGCCCCTATTTATATAGAGGATTGGATCTCTCTGTTGAGAACCATATTTTGGTGTAGGTTCTCTTCCTTTTGATATACGGCTCATGCTCGTATACGGGGTTTTCCCCAATTGTTGATAAAATATTTTTTACCTAATCAACAAAGAAAATTAAAAATTTCAATAATCAAACTTCTTTAGGATAAATAAATGGCTTCCTGGAAAAGTAGTAAGGAAATTGCTAGGAGTTTCTGAACAAGTATACAATTTATGGGTGTGAAACCACCACCTGTACTGTGCACATTCAACTAAAATAATAAACTGAAATCTTTTGGAACTGATTATAAGAATCCTGAACAAGAGTAGGTAAAAGGAAAAAGAAGGCACATAATGACCTCAGCACAGATGAACCCTCTCTCAAAATCTGTATGAATTGTTCCAGCAGCTTGAGGAGCCTTCATCAACCTGCGGATTTGCCAGCATTTAACCTGTATTTTAAGAGAAAAAAAATTATGAGGCCTTATAACCATCAACAATGGTGACTTCAATTTACTTTTTTAGGGGATGGGGTGACGCTCTTTCCATTTTGAAACATCTCAAAATGTTGGGCATCATGCCATTTCTATAACATTTACACAACTTTCCAGAATTCAAATCATTAAGCATTTCAACCTTTAAACTTTCATGTGATGTTTTTTTTCTCAAATTAAAATTTCAGCCATGACTTTAATATTTGCTCCACTATCACTAATATAATATACAAGTCAAATTAACATCTTAAATTTCATGTCCAGTCACATGACATCATATAAACTAGGACGGGGGAATAAATTATTTATGTAGCATTAAACTCAACACCAAGTAAGAGAAGGAATGGGACAGAATGAAAGAGGAAGAATTTTAAATACCTCATCTGGCCCTGCTGTGAAGAAATAAATAAGATTAATGGCTGCAAATCCAGTCTTAATGATTTTTGGGAGGCAACTGTAGCATGATAAATCAAGATCAGCTGGATGAAGTGATAAAAATGATGCTTTCCATATTTAAAATAGGCCTAAATTTCACATCAAAGTATAATTTAAATATATCCAAAGATTACTGATATGCTTAAACAAATGAAATGGTATCAATTGCCCAAATCTATAAAAATAGATAACAAATTGGCCCAGAAAGAATGCCACTGTAAAAGTAGCTTAAATTGCAGAACCAAGAAAACTCTTCTCTTTCAAGAAAGTAGATATTTTGAGGTTTCAACCCATCAATGTCGTCCACTGCCATAATAATCTATATATTGCAGCATTTATCAAACATGCTTCCAATCCAAGAAATTAAGGTACTACTGATCACTACAACTGCAGATTAGATTATTTAAGACCAACATTTGGCATGCTAAATCCAACCATGTTTATGTGTTGTATTAATTACAAAAATTGTGTCCTTCAAACGCACAAGCAGTCAGGCTTAAAACACAACATCAAGTTCCTTGATGAAACACAGTTTAAGATAGATGATGTTGGATTTCACCACACAGAGATTAAAGATGGGATATATTCCCACTTTGAGGATTGAAATTTTATCCTATGGTAGTGTAAAGGAAGACAAATTTCAACAACATCAAAACTTAAGATGTCATAGAAAAGTCAAATACATGAAATGATGGCTGAGAGGATAAACTTATTCTACCCTTACATATGTTATATAATCAAAGGTGGACTTTGACAAGTGTCATGTACTGCCTTAACCAATCTGAATTAGCAAGGCCTATTGTTATCTTTAACTGTTTAAATTACCTAAAAGCACAATTAAGGACCAACCACCCATGTATCTAAAATATAAGGCAGTTATACGCCTCGACAACAAAGAAGGATTTACACAAAAAATATACTTTAATAAGTAACATATGTTACTTAGACTTTCAAAAGACACCAAGTCCATGCTACATGATAATATAATGTTACATGCCACGGCCTACCACAAACACAGCAACCCCCCTCCCTCCCCAAGCTACAAGGGCCATGATGAGCCCAAGGGACGCATTTGGCATAGAGGCATGTCCAGAGCCGAGTGCCCCAGTAGCACAATGCACGAATGGTGGTGTTGCATATAAGCACGAGGGTCTTGGCATGAGGAGGGGAATCAGAGCATCGACCAGCATGATCGTACATGTGAAATGGCCAAAGAGGTGTCGGAGCATTAGCGGTTGAGCACACAAGGTCATACTACGCCATCGCCATGGGGGAACAAGGGGAGTAAGGTCTCATTGAAAACTAGAGGATCCTAGAGGCACCCAGATGCCTCAAGTCATGTTAGGAGCACCCAAGAGAAGCAAAGACGTTTTAGAGAACAGAACAATGTCATGTCCCATCAGACATGGCACCCTCCTTGTTGAACTCTAAGGCATCAGGAATATTCGAGGGGGGGGGGGGGTATAAGCAGGAGAAGATCGCAGCATTTGCAAACAATGAAGAAGTATATCTGACAAGTGAGATAGCATCCTATAACCAAGTTTGACTGTCACAGTGTGTAGTGTGTAGTGAGTCTGTCTTATACTAAACACTAGTTCACCAATACATAGTTGTTTCCAACTCTCCAGAGTCTTACTTTCTGTTACCTTTGTAGACGATCAACCAAATGGTCACACTCTGAAGTAAAGCTCAGGGAAATCTTAATGTTGTATGTGATGCTAGAATGAGTCTACGCTTGTGACAAAGACTGCCAAAGTTCGGGCTGATACAAAAGGTGGTTTTAAAAAATGGTTACAAGGAGGCATTATGGTTAAGATTGATGTTTGGTTGTGAAGCGTAAATAACTACTGAAGAGAGTATAGAGCACTTGCAGCGAGATGTCATGGCAAACGGGAGGAACTTGTTGCAATGACACGGGAGCGTGAAGAGAGGAATAAGCCAAGTGTATGAAGCACAAGGAAACATCACAACCAGAAAGAAGACCGCCATAAGTTGGAGACAGACATAAACCAAGGTGAGGAAAGAAGTGCCATCCACATCAACTCACTCAGCAAAAGTGTCGGCTTGTTGGCACTATAAAAGCTATAAAATATTGCAACTCCAAAGAGCTCAAAAAGTTTTATGTGCAAATCTTAGGATACACAATGGATTTATCTTTAGTTTTTTTTTTTTCAAAGTCAAACTACCATAACCAATAAATTTCCACAGGAAGGAATAACGAGATGATCTCAAGAATATACTCCTAGATCCTGGAAATTACGAAACACCTCCTTGCACTGGGAACTACACAGACACAAATCTGGAACAAGAAAGCAAGACTCCAGTTTAGGCAACGCATGCTTCCTAATAGCTTCACCTTCATGTAAACACTACCCACAAGGGTATGATCCTAGAGCCACTCTGCTCTTCATCATATATAAAAAAATTGCCAGGTAGTTATATGTTCCAGAATTTGACAAGGAACGTGGTTACTCTGCATCTTGAAATGCTCCCACAAAATTAGGATACTTTCAACATATTAAGCTAGTATTTGCAGGAAATATCCCTCCGATGGACTATGGTTTCCAGTTTATTGATACTACACCAAAAGAAACTTGTCAAAATCAGAGACTCCTGGCAGAATACTATGACCCAACCCAATAACAAGGTAAGCTTTTAGATTTTGGCAGATTGACAATGAAGGGAGAATTTCAGATTGCCAGTTCCCGTCCTAATTCTCAGAGTAAGGAAATCCACATTTAAGTAAAATCCCCACACATTGTTGCTAAACTATCACTCAAGCACTGAACAATATTCAAAAGGAGTTCATGAGGCATGATATATTGCATTGAAGTATTCCAACACAGAATATCCCCTGCAAGTTATGTCTATAGGCTTGACGAGTGCTTGTGTTGAGGAAGGCCAACACCCCAGTGCTTGAAGAACCCAGTTCTTATTTCACTCTTTGGGTGTGATATAATTGCTAGAATAGAATAGGTATACACAATCCTACACAGAATAGGAATAGTTTATAGTCTCCTATTTGGTAAGGAATTGTATCATAGTGTCTATAAATAGGGTTCTCTATGTAATAATTAAAACACAATTCACTAATATTCTTTTCATATATTTCTCACATGGTATCAGAGCAATTGTGAGAAAAAAAAAACAATTTTGCAATTTTTTTCCGGTAACCTAAGTGGCTGTTCGAGTAGCTAATTTTTCCGTCACTGTTTTTCGAAAATCAACACCACCACTAGGTGCGGAAATCTTCGGCGAGCAAAGCCCAATCAACCTCACCGAAAACAACTGCCACACCCGCCCTCACGCGCCGCCAGAATAAATTCTCCGGCGAGCTTGTCAGGTCCACGCGCCGGTGCGTGGAGTCTTTTCCGGCCACTTTTTCGACTTTTTTCTTTTTCTAGTTGGGTCGCCTCTTCATTCTGAGGCTGCCCATATATTTTTTTCCAGATTCCGACCAATATTTGGCGATCAGATCTACTTCTCCGGCAACAGCCCTATTTCTTTTCCAGATTCCGGGATTGATACTTTTGGCTCCAAGAATATAGGAATTGAAAGTTCAAGTCCTATGATCACTTCAGAACCGTTAATGGGAAGCACAAACTATTTAGCTTGGGCTTCCTCGGTTGAGTTGTGGTGCAAGGGTCAAGGTGTCCAAAATCACTTAACGAACATTGCTTGAGTGGTAGATGAAAAGGCAAAGACTAGTGGGGAAGATGCAAAAGCCAAAGCACAATGGGAGAAGGTTGATGCTCAATTATGTAGTCTCCTATGGCGATCTATTGATTCCAAGTTGATGCCTTTGTTCCGTCCATTCCAAACATGTTATTTAGTTTGGGAAAAGGCTTGTGTTTTATACACTAATGACATATCTCAATTCTATGATGTGATATCTCGTATGGCCAACTTAAAGAAACAAGAATCAGATATGTCCACCTACTTGGGACAAGTACAGGCAGTCATGGAGGAATTTGAAACATTGATGCCAATCACTACGGACGTGCAAAAACAACAAGACCACAGACAGACATTGTTTCTAGTTCTTACACTTGTTGGACTTCCTACTGACCATGATTTAGTGCATGATCAAATTTTAGCTAGCCCTACAATTCCTACCGTTGATGAATTATTCTCTCGTCTACTTCGTCTTGTCATGCCTCCCAGCCACAAAGCAGTTTCATCACCGACCATTGGCTCATCTGCTCTCGCATCTCAAACAATAGAAAAACGAGCATATCAATCTATGGAGAATCGACGAGGAGGAGGTCGTCTTGGAAAACCTTGATCCAAATGTAGTTATTGTCACAAGTCTAGACACACTCGTGACATGTCATAATTTGCATGGTCCATCACCCAGTTATGATCTTGTTGTTCAAAAGGAATATAATGAGTTCCTTCGTAATCGTGCAAGTAAGCATACATCTCCACAAGAAGCATTTGGTGCTCCGCCTGATTGACCATCCCATAATGCTCATATTGCTCAATCACCTAGTTTATCTAAATTAGATTGTGAGTCATGTCAACTTGGGAAACACACTCGTACCACATTTTCACGTGGTATTGAGGGTCGTTCAGAGTCTATTTTTTCATTAGTTCATTCTGATATTTGGGGTCCTAGTAGAGTTGGTTCAACCTTAGGATTTCGTTATTTTGTTAGTTTCATTGATGATTATTCGAGATGCACTTGAGTTTTCTTAATAAAAGATTGTTCTGAGTTATTTTCTATATTCAAAAGTTTCTTTGCTGAAATACAAAATCAGTTTGGTGTTTCTATTTGTACTTTTCGTAGTATAATGCCTTAGAATACTTATCATCCCAATTTCAGGAGTTTATGTCTCACCAAGGAATTATTCACCAAACATCTTGTCCATACACTCCCCAGTAAAATGATGTAGCAGAAAGAAAGAATAGACATCTCATTGAGACTGCTCGCACTCTACTCATTGAATCCCATGTTCCGCTGCGTTTTTGGGGTGATGCAGTCCTTTCATCTTGTTATTTAATTAATAGAATGCCCTCATCTTCTATTCAGAATCAGGTTCCACATTCCATATTGTATCCTCAAGTCACATCTCTATTCTATCCCTCCTCTTGTATTTGGGAGCACATGCTTTGTTCATAACTTTGCCCCAGGAAAAGATAAATTATCCCCTCGTGCTCTTAAATGTATCTTACTTGGTTACACTGCTCCCACTGCGGCCTTGCCTCCTGCTAGCCAATCGATTACACTTCAAAAAGGTATACGATCTACTCGAAATACTAATCCACATTATACTTTCTTGAGTTACCATCGTTTATCTTCACCCCATTATGCCTTTGTATCATCTTTGTCCTCTATTTCCATCCCTAAGACCAACCAACTCCAACTCACCTCTATTTTACTCTCCATTCTCTATATTTGGAGAGTAAAATAGAGAATGGGCACTCCAACCCACCTCCATATCACTCTATTCTTCATATACAGAGAGGTGAATAGTAGTTCTCTAAATTTGGAGAACTATTTTTTTATTTTTTATTTTCTGATAACTGAGAAATCCACCTGTGACCCGCCCTTTGGACCAATCACAGCCTTCTAAACTCAGTGGATAATGGGCCCGCTCCTCTACCCTTCTCCACTTAAATACCGGGCTTCGCTTTGCATGGTGTGGGGCTTGGAGAACTACTATTCACACTCTCTATTTCACCTTTTCAATATTTTATTATTATGTTTATTACTTTCTAATTAACATATTATTTTACATATAATGTCATTAATTAAATATCTAAAATTCATAATTCTTTTTAAATGTATATAATATTTTTTAAAATATATTATTTAATATATACTACTTTTATCCCGAATAAATAGTATTTTAATTTTTTCTAATTTTCGTCAATAATATAATTTGATTTTATTATTAATTTCACTATAAAGAATACACAAAATTAAAATGATAAGATGAAATTTTAATTTAAAAATACAATACATAATATGATGATTTAAATATAAGATAACAATACATAACATAATAATTTAAATACAAGATAAAATACAATACATAACATAATAATTAATTCGCGATGTAACAAGAATTATGCCGTAAAGATGTTGAACGTGTATTTGGAGTTTTGCAATCACGTTTTGCAATTATTGCAGGACCGTCACGTTTTTGGAGAAAGAAAATGCTACATGATATAATGACTACATGTGTTATGTTGCACAACATGATAATTGAGGATGAATGTGATCTTAGTGCACCAATTCAAAATGTCGTAGAGGCTCCAACGACATAAATGGTGGTATGAAAATCTCTGATTTGAACAATTTTTAGCTCGACACAAAAAAAATCAAGGACAAAAATGTTCATTTTGAACTCCGTAATGCATTAATAGAGAATTTATGGGAGCAACGTAATAATTTCAAAAATTGAGTGTTTATGTAATTGTATTTCACTTTTATTTGAATTTTTTCATTAATTTGATAATATTATCTTGCAATTTATATTATTTAAAAATTTAGAATAAAATATAATTTTATATTAAATAAAAATTTGAAAAAATAAAATTTATATCACATGAAAATTATATAAAGTAACTATTGGGAAAAAGAAATAAAGGATTTATATTATGAAATAAGAAAAATAAGAATGAAATAGAAATAATAATATAATACTGAGGAGAGAGAAAAAGATTCCTTTTTAGAGAGTAAAATAGAGAATTGGGTTGGCGTTGATTGTCTGGTAAAATAGAGAACTCTATATTTGGAGAGTAAAATAGAGTGTAGGGTTGGAGATGCCCTAAGACTACAAGAGAAGCACTTTCTCATTCTGGATGGAGGAAGGCTATGATCAGTGTTTTGGACGGCGAGAGGCGACAAGGGCCTGCCTCGCCATGCGGCGAGGCGAGGCCGCTCGCCTCTTTGAATTGAGGCGCCAATTAATACAAAAAAATGTAAAATATTTAATTGCATATATAAATATCCAAAATCTCAATAACAATAACATTCATTAGCAATGTCCCTCTTTTTGTTAGCATCTGACGTCATTGAATTCACTATTTTTATTTTTATTTTATTTTTTGATAACCGAGAAATCCGTCTGTGACCCGCCCTTTGGACCAATCACAACCTTCTAAACTCGGTGGATAATGGGCACTATTTATGGACAAATAAATACTATATTAATTAGTATAAAACTAAATTAAGTAGGAAAGAAATAATTATAGAAGGATTAAGTTTAAAAAAAAAATATATAGGTAGATTCCAGCCCAGTGATACCACAGAAGTACAGAACCAAGCATAGTCTCAAACTCTAAATACTGAAAAACAGAGTAGTTCCACCCAAAAAAATAAAATAGAGTAGTTCCACCAAAAAAAAAAAACAGAGTAGAGACTAGAGAGTAGAGAAGAAGAAGAACTAGAAGAGAAGAAGAGAAGAACTAGAGATAAGATTTCGTACCTGAGAAAGAGCAGCAGTCGCGATTGCGATTCGCGAAGAAGAAGTCCCCACGAAGGAGCAACAATCGCGAAATAGGGGGAGAAGAGAAGGAGCGTCTTGCAAAGGTCAAGTTTGCAAAAATACCCAAAAAATCCCTAATTTTGGCTTTTATTTATTAAGTCGGACCTTTAAAAAAATAAAAAAATAAAAAGGCGACGCCTATTGCATCGCCACACCACGTTATCTTACGCCTTTCCGTCGCCATGGCACGCCTTTCTGAAGTCGCCTCGCCTCACCGGAAAAAGGCGATGACCCATCGCCTCGCCTCGCCTTGTCGCCAAAGGCGAAAGGCGAGCGCCTTTCATAACACTGGCTATGATTGATGAGCTTTTTTGCTTTACATTCGAGTGGTACTTGGGAGCTTGTCCCCCTTCCTCCAGGTTGGTTGTCATTGGGTTTATGCGGTCAAAATCGATCCAGATGGTCAAGTCGATCGGCTTAAGGCTCACCTTGTTGCCAAAGGGTATACTCGGATATTTGGGCTAGATTATAGTGACACTTTCACTCCTGTGGCCAAAATAGCATATGTCCGTCTTTTTCTATCTATGGATGCCGTTCGTCATTGGCCTCTTCATCAGTTGGACATTAAGAATGCTTTTCTGCATGGTGATCTTGAGGAAGAAGTCTATATGAAGCAACCACCTGGTTTTGTTGTCAGGGGGAGTCTAGTAGCCTTGTATGTCGATTGCGTCGGTCACTCTATGGTCTGAAACAGTCTCCTTGAACTTGGTTTGGGAAGTTAGCACAGTAATTCAAGAGTTTGGTATGACTCGTAGTGGAGTTGGTCACTCTGTGTTTTATCGGCATTCAGCACCAAATTTGTGTATTTATTTGGTTGTTTACATTGTTGATATCGTTATCACCGGCAATGATCAAGTTGGTATCGCTAATTTGAAGTAGTATCTCTTTCAACATTTCCAAACTAAAGACCTCGGCAGACTGAAGTATTTTCTAGGTATTGAGGTTGCTCAGTCTAGATCAGGTATTGTTATTTCTCAACGCAAGTATGCTTTGGACATTCTTGAGGAGATAGGAATGATGGGATGTAAACCCATTGACACTCCTATGGATCCGAATGTTAAACTCATTCCAGGACAGAGGGAGCAACTCAGTAATCCTGAAAGGTATAGACGGTTGGTAGACATCTCTTTTCCTGTGAGTGTTGTAAGTCAGTTTATGACCTCTCCTTGTGATAGTCATCGAGATGCAGTTGTTCGTATTCTGCGATATATAAAGTCAGCTCCTAGTAAAGGACTACTCTTCGAGGATCAAGGTCATGAGCATATCACCGGATATGCAGACGTTGATTAGGCAGGATCACCCTTTGATAGACGTTGATTAGGCAGGATCACTCTTTGATAGACGATCTACATCCGGATATTGTGTTTTAGTAGGAGGTAATTTGGTGTCACGGAAGAGTAAGAAACAAAGTGTAGTTGCTCGATCCAGTGCGGAAGCAGAATATCAAGAAATGGATGTAGCAACTTGTGAGCTAGTTTGGATCAAACAATTGCTTGGAGAACTGAAGTTTGGAGAAACCGGTCATATGGAACTTGTGTGTGATAATCAAGTGGCCCTTCATATCGCATCAAATCCAGGGTTTCATGAGAGGACTAAGCAAATTGAGATTGATTGTCACTTTGTCAGAGAAAAGATACTCTCAGGAGATATTGTTACTAAATTTGTGAAGTCAGATGATCAACTTGCAGATATCTTCACCAAGTCCCTCACCGGTCCTCGTATTAATTACATTTGTAACAAGCTAGGTACATATAATTTGTATGCACCAGCTTGAGGGGGAGTGTTAGAATAGAATAGGTATAGGAATAGTTTATAGTCTCCTATTTGGTAAGGAATTGTATCATAATGTCTATAAATAGGGTTCTCTGTATAATAATTAAAACACAATTCAATAATATTCTTTTCATATATTTCTCACAATAATAATAGAGAACTGATTCACCACAGACTAGCATATCATTAATTCGCTGACAGAAGAGCCAATGGAACTGTCCCAAAATATTCCTACCCATATCCAACTGAAATGAGAAATGGAAAAATAACCTAAATAGCATCCCCAGGTGACATGATGCTGGTGAAAAGCTGTACAGAATCAGTGAAACCTCACCTAGACAAGATACTTTGTAGAATTGATGCAGGACTTTCAATAGGAACGACATCAACTATGCTGGTCAAGGTTTTAACCCAGTTCCAGAACATGGGAAAAATACAAAATACAGAGGGAAGTAGGAAGAATCATGAGAGAAGGCAGCTAATGTGCTTGTCCTAGGTGACAACTTTGACCTGTTTTTCTACTAGATCTGAACAAATTTCTACACTACACTTTTTAATTAGAGACAACTCATTTTCTTTTTCTGGTTAAATAAGTACAAAGGGATTTTACTAATTTCTTACTTTTCTGAAGTATTAATAACAATTTTATTTATCATAGAGGAGCATAAAGCAAAGTGCATTCATGTATAGAGATGCTTCCAGAGAAGTTACAAATGGAATCTCCTAAAGTTCCTTCAGAGAGTTCAGGGACTCAAAAAGTTAATTCTATATTATAAAGGCTAATCGATAAAAAAATAAAATTATACGAAAGTATGAGCACTGCGATCATTTTCCTTATCAAAAAAACAAAAATAATGTGTTCATGGGAGGTTACTTGCATCCAAAACATCTGTCACTCCTTTCTTTCCATACTACCCAGAGAAAGCATGCTGAGATTGTATTCCAACTACTCTTTGTGTATGTAAAATGCAATTTTTTTTACGGTAGTAGAAAACTAAAGAAAAAGATGAAACCCTAATGGCACCGGCTTCAGCCTTGAGGAATGCACCTTATGGTGACGCATGCCCACAAAAGACGGGTCACATAAAAGATTGAAATCTCAGACTATGCCCTCAAAAAGGCAGGTCATATAAAAGATTGACATCTCATGTAATGAGGAAGGAAAAAGGCATGCCCACAAAAGACAGGTCCCATAAAAGATTGAAATCTCAGACTATGCCCTCAAAAAGGCAGGTCATATAAAAGATTGACATCTCATGTAATGAGGAAGGAAAAAGTGAAGATGAGTCAGATATATAAACAATAAGGAAAAGCCTCTACTCTTCTAGTTTCCCCGCTCTCTCATGGGAGTGAGAGGGGAACAGCAATTGTTAAATAATCATCAGTAGTGAGATCTTATAGAACTCCAAGATTTCTTTAGTTCAATGCATAGAATAAAAGTATCTAATTATTGGAGACCTTTTTCACTTCTAACTAACCTTATTAACTTGTTCTCTTCACAGTATTTTGCTGCTTCATCTGGTGGCATATCAGCAAGGTTTCTCTCCACAGCAGCACTGAAAGGAATAATTATTTCACCACCGTGCTCCTGCACCCTGAAAATTTGTGAAAGAATATTTTTTTATAATTCAGGCTATAATCTAAGTGAAAGATAAAAGAGATCATAACATAGCACCATAATAAATCCACGAAAAATCATTTAGGTGGTGCCATGAAGTCCATCATCAGGACAAAAACTCATTTGAACTGCAGTGAAGTTCTGAATTAAACACTGATTTACGTTCATGATCCAAAATATGCCATAAACAGTGAATGTAACCTAGATGACTGAATCTAGTCCAAAAAAGACGGAAAAGATTCATGCAAACATGAAGAATAAAAAATTATAGGGTAATCATATAACCAAAGTAATATAATTTACCAGAACCTCATCAAGATCGTGAATTACAATGGCCACAAGTGGACCACAATCCAGGTTATAAAATCTAGCTTACTCTATTTAGTTTCAGTTTTTCAGAACAGTGAATTTTTGAATTAAAAGGCAAAGCAATTTAATCTTTAACTATGAGGAGTGACAAAATAAGAGACCAAAAACGAGGAACTCCACAGGCACTTAAAAATTCCTGATGGAATAGCAAGAAGAGGGATTTCTCTCCAATATCTTGCCAGCTTCAGAGCAACAATTTCAAGAATACGAGATAGCTGAAGCGTGACATCATATATTTTGTTCATGAGGGAGCACATTTTTGTATGCATCTGATCCATTTTGTTGCCCACACGTATCATTGCTTTGCAGATGACAATGTAGAGAACAAGAGCACAGGAAGAATGATGTTATGTAACCCAAGTTCTTTTTATGATCAATATCGCAACCAACTTTATACTGGCAGGGGAGTACTATATATTGCAGTATATTGATTTTTTGTTAGAATTCAAATTAATCTCATTATCATAAACAAAAACAGTTTCTCTTCTGATCAATTATCAAATCACACAGATCCCTCCAAATTTAGCCTTTCTAAGTGTAAGAGGAGCAATATAATTGAGATAACTGTTAAGAGAGATGGATCATACCATGCATGAATCTTGGGCAGAAACTTGTTCTTTTTCCTTTGATAGTCTTTCTCATTCATATTAACCTGTCAATGTTTCGTTACATAATCAGTAGGCACAATGCAATATTCAGATTATTGTGCTGATCCTAATCATGCAACTACCTCGCTGGCAATAGAAGAAACATCAAAGCATCATGAGAAACTACCCAAAAACTATGTGAACAATGTGACAAGATACAGTAAATAATCCTAGTACAGCATATATTTTACCTGATTTGTTCCACGAGTAATCTCCCAACTAGTGACACATCTCTCCCCCCCCCCTCTCTCACACACAGACATTCCAAAAGGAGTTCGGAGACAACATTTCCAAGCCATATATGAATAACTTTCTTTTGATTGGTTAATCAAAATTGGATCATTCTGATTATTAACTATAACTTAACTCGGAAAGTTAAAAATTCTGCCTTTTGTAATATCAGTTTGTGCAGTGAAATAATTTTGGATATACATTGAAAACCCATATTGCTGTTTTCAGAACGTAAATTCTGACAGATTTCGTACATAGCCAAGATAAAGAGTTAAAAACATTAAACTCACCAAGTAAACAATCGGTTTCGCAGTAAGGAGCTGGAAAGTATTCAAGAATTCAATATCTGCAGCTTTCCACTCCCCCAGACGAACATCTTTGCCTTCCTCGAGTGATGCTTTGACCTGTGAAAACAGGCAGCAGCATAGTTCCATTATCTAGACCTTTTTAATCATTCAATTATCTGTAAAATGAACTATAAAATGTGCTCAAATTTTTGCACTCAATTACATGGAGAACTACAGTGAAGTAAAATATGTGAAGATTTAACAGGAAAAAAACAAGAGAAAGCAGCTCATCCTTTTCTTTTCAAATCAATGTAGACTCAAGCTACAAAACAGCTGAAAAGTAGTGGAAGACAAGTCTAACACCACCATCCCTTTAAAACAGCCAAGACATTTCCACAAGAAATGAGCATACACAAATAAAGAAAAGTATCTTACTAATTAATCTAACCTGAGATGGATATTCAATCATCTGTACCGATATCAGTCTCCGTTCTCATCTAAAAAGGATCTTATAAGGAGGAGACACCATTTTTAAGGAAATATATTTCTACTATTGGAGGACAATAAATACATGATGGTACCAAAACATCTAGTTAGTTTATAAATGGAGAAAGTCAATGGACTATACAGAAACAGAAATATTTCATACTGCTACCATTCAAAGACTTGGCTACCCAGAGATCAAGAAAGTCTAACAGATACAGAAATGGGATAAAAAACTAAGCAAGTAACAAGGTCAAAGGAAGAAGAGCAATAGCCACAAACCCTTAGACACAATTCATGCTCGATTTTCAATTGTTTGTCATTGCTTCTCTTCATACTCTTATCAAGATCTTCTATCCTTCTCTCCATGAACTCGATGTCCTGTTTACACAAAGGATGACATATTTCATCAATCATGAGATTATTACAGACAACAGGCACATTCAGTTGAAGATGCCAAAATTTACAATTAAGTTACAAATTCCTTCTAAAGAATCAGATTGACAGGAAATCCAGCATATTAGTCCAAAAAGAACTTCCAGCAATATCCAATGCATCAGTAATGGACACAAGAACTTGGTGATAACACAGTATCGCTCCATGCAGGACTCTCAATCATCTAAATTTATAGATTTTAGATGAATGCTCCTTGTACATTCATCCATTACACAAAGCACCACTGTGTGCATTAAAAATGCTTTTTATTAATTATGTGAAAGTGTTACAGTAGAAACCTTTTTTTACCTGACACAAGATTATTAACCATCTTCATGTGTCAAGAAATAAAAAGGGCATGCTGATGAAATGGCTTGGGAGATTTGCAGATGAAGATTCTAGCCTATGGAAGAAGGTGGTTGCTGCTAAACATGGGCAGCAGAGCCACTGGTGAATTAAATGTGACAGATCACCTCATGGGCGTAGGTCCCTGGAAACACATTAGCAGCTTATGGGAGGAATTCCCACAGCACATCACTTTTGAGATAGGGAATGGGCAACATTCAAGTTCTGGAGGGACAAATGGTTGAACAACAACACCCTGATGGATAGCTACCCATCCCTCTACCAGCTAGCCAATGACCCTGACTCAACCATAGCTCAAAACAGATCAAGGAATATTTGGGACCAGTTTAGAAGAAACATGAATGACTATGAGCCACACAACATTTTCAAAATGCTAGGAAGACTGGAAAACTCCCCTGTGGATGAAGAAGTCACAGATAGAATCAGGTGGGGAAGCTGTGGACCTTGCTCTTATACTGTTAAGGCAGGCTACAGACACCTCTGTGAGCAAAATGAAATCTAGACTCTTGGCCCTGGAAATTCATTTGGAAGACGAAGCTGCCACAAAAGTTGTCTGCTTTTCATGGACAGCTCTCAGAAAAGCCTGTCTGCAGTCAGCTGGTAAACAGATGTTACACGTGCAATCAGAATTTAGAATCTGTAAATCACCTCTTCCTACACTGCCCAGTAGCTAGACATGTGGTCTATGTGAAATCCATGCTGGGTATAAACTGGACCATACCTCGAGGCATTAAGGAAGCAGTTGGGTAGGAACAGTTGGAAAGTTGACAAAGCCATCAAGAAAGTCTGGAAGATGATCCTCTCTTGTATCTTTTGGGTTCGGTGGCAAGAAAGGAATCGCAAATGTTTTGATGGAACTTCAACTCATCCCCATATTTAGAAAGTTAAAGGTCTGCTATACCTATTTAGTTGGGAAACATAACCCCTATAAATAGTGTTGGCTCATATCTAGATTTTATCAGTTCATTTCCTTCAACTTGGGCCATATTTTTGCTTCTTTTGGTCAGCTCCCTGGTTAGAATGGAGAATTTTGTAATGAGCTAACATTAATATTGGTTACTTTTGTATCTTCGCATCTTTTTTATGCCATCTATGGAACATCTAACATCATAAAAAAATGTGTCAAGAAATATAAGAAAACTGTTCAAGTGCCAAACAACCTCTTTATTCAGAGTGCTCCCCTCACCCAGTATGAGACCGCTTTCTTACTCCACCTGTATGCAACTGATCTTGTACTTACTCACAGGGATACTTTCCTTTTCTTTTCTTCCTTTTGTTTTTTCGATAAATATGTAAATTCATAGGTATTCACAATTAGGAACATTGTAGATGTTTTATTAACCTGAAGATATGATTAGGAAAATTTCCAACAGTAGAAGCTACTCATCAATGCAGTAGTCAAGTGCAATCAACAAAATCCCCCTGACAATGCTATTATAGAGTACATCCAATTACGGCATTACAAAATAATAACTAACTGTCTTCAAGGAACTGAATACATGCCCCAACAAATTCCAAGAACTCAAAGTGCATGAACCAACTTACCTTAAGCCTTAGTTCCTCACTTATAACCTCTAAGTCTCTCACAGGATCAACAGTGTCATCGACATGGATAATATCTGGATCTTCAAATGCGCCTGACAAATAGCAAAAATATGTACGATAGCATTCAACAGTGAGACTATATAAGATACAACTAGAAATAATAACTCAGATCATACAGACCACCACATTTGCAAAAGTATACTTAACAACCAGAAAAGAATAGCTCAATAGATGGAAAGACAAAATGGAGAGTGAATATATTACGTAGAACATGGAAAATGCCATCAACTGCACGGATGTGGGATAAGAAACTGTTCCCCAATCCTTGTCCTGCATGAGCACCTCGAACAAGTCCAGCTATGTCATGAATTTCCAAAAAGGCAGCCACCTAGATGTCGTCAAACATTCATTAAAAATGAATTATAAATAATATTGTCCTAGAGACAAATGAAGAATAAAAAAAAGAAGCTATCCCAGAGGCAAATCAAACTTAATTATATAGAATAATTTAATAAACAATCGAGTCACAAATAGATCGTCACAGCAACATAAGGGAGGGAAAACGAGGCACATCAACTTCTTTTTTTCTGGCCAGTATTATTTGTTGGATTTGGATGACAAACCTCACTCTTGGGCTTGTAGAGTTGACAGAGCCATTCAAAACGCTCATCAGGAACGTGCACTCGAGCTTCATTAGGCTCGATAGTACAAAAAGGAAAGTTTTCTGCCGGAATGGATAACTTTGTCAGTGTGTTGAAGAGAGTAGACTTCCCCACATTTGGTAATCCTACCTGAAAGAGAATAAACAAGCTCAACATCAAACTTCTGCAGATATATCCATATTGAATTGGTGAAAATGATTCTAAAGATAAAGGTACAATTTTGGTTAAGCTGAACCAACTGTCGCATGCAAAGTTAACAGCCTTGAGTTTTTTCTTTAGGTTTTAACTCCCAGAACCTAACTGTTTTTTGTTGTCAAGGAGTTATAACATCTTCTTGATGCTTTTAATTATAGCCTCTTAATTGATAAAAAAAAAAACAATATTTAGTCCCATTTCCTCATCAAAAGTTGTACATCTGCCTAATGCAAATAGTATGAAGTAAACAAGCTACTGAAAAATCGAAATACGGGTTTAAAAACGTAATAGCTCAGTGGATAAGAGGAATTTGTATTCCATTTTCTAGATATTCCAGTTATTTCAGCTACGACCAATACAAACGGAGATCAGCGCATATGTATGAAGACATAAGAAAATGGAGAAAAACTTACGATTCCAATTTTCAAGTGGGATGAGAAACGGCCAAGAATAGGCCTTTCGGCAGGAACTTCTTTACCTTTAGCTGCTTTAGGTGGCATAACTGAGAAATTGGGAAATGGACAGAAACTTGATGGAGTGAAGAGAAACTTTAGGGTTTTGGATTTTGTGCTCGTTACAGTATCAGTAGAGGAGAAATAAGGTTTATACAAAGTGGTCGGCACCAGCCAAAAGAAGTGCTGACCCGGAAAGTTGCTTGATTGGGCTTTTAAATTGATTATTGGGACACTTAAGTCATATCAGCGTTTGGACATACGATTTCAAGCTGATTTCATATCATGATATGAAATATCGTATTCTCCAAAAATCATGATATTGGTAATTCCATATCATGATTTGAGACTTTTTAAATACAAAAATTGACCCACAAGTTTATATTTTGTTAAAACAACCTCACATTGTATCTACCAAATATTTATTTCATATATAAATAAAATTAATAATCACATCATTACTTTTTAAAATCTATAATTCTCACCAAAATAAATTTTATTAATGCTTTCAATTTGGTGAATATAAATGATAAAGTAATAATTGATTTGGTGATTATAAATACAAACGGGGGGAGTAATATTTTTTTGGTTTTTCATAATAAAAAAACTTCTCTTTCGGCTTCTATGGAAATGTTTAAAGCAATTTAATATGAAAAAATGACAAAATTGGTGATGTATGTTTGATAATCACTACTTCCAATATGTTTGATTTTAGCACGAAATTAATGCATTGAAAATGTGCAACTACACACAAGTGAAACAAGGCATGAACTATTATGATATTGATACACAAGTGAAATTGTCATAACTTGTACAGTGTTCCATAATTATTTGCAATAATACCAAAGAGGTGATGCAATATTTATGGTCAATGAGCATGAAAATATAGTTGTGAATGATATTGACCAACAGATGACTCAAAGTAACAATGTTGGTTCGTCTTCTCGGTCATATGATCGAGAAATGCAAGTTCAACGAGAGAAGATTGTTCGTACTATGTGGAAGGATTATATTAAAGACTAGTACACTACAATTTATGTTCATTTTTTTTAAGGGATAAGGGTTTGAAAAATACCCCAACTTTGGTCAGATTTGTTGTTGCGCTACTAAACTTTCATGAGGACCTATTATCTCCCTAGACTATTTAATACCGTATTTTAAACATATATATTTGTCCACGTGGACATAAAAAATAATGCAAAATTATAAATAGTAATGTGTCCACGTGAGCACATATATACCTTTAAAATACATTATTAAATAGTTCAGGGGG
>JAJOOD010013426.1:0-16768 GCA_029582525.1 Solanum tacnaense | reverse complement strand
TATTAGTTACATGACTAAATATTAAAGGAAATTAAAATTAGATTATGTACTTTAATTGTCTAAACCAATGTAAAACCAAAGAACAAATATTCAATATTATTGTCATTCTTAGTGTTAAATTGATTTTCTTTTTGCATTAGTATTAATTTGATTTCAATTTAAGTTTTATTATAATTACCAACATCTATGGACTATAATTTTTATGGAATTATTCAAAATTCTAAGTTTCAAACTTGAAATAATATATTAAAAGATAAAAACTATAAAAAAGTATAAGAAATATTTAAAAAATATATCAAAGTAAATATTTTTATGTATAAAATAAAATTTTAAAATTATATATATAATGTCGGGTTGGTTTGGTCTCGGGTTGGTTTTTTTTAGTTAAAACCAAACCAACCCAAATATAGTCGGATTTTTTTTTCAACACCAAACCAAGTCAAACCAACCACTAGTTTTTTTTTTTTTTTCCGGTTTGACTCGGTTTGCAGTTTGGTTCGGTTTTCGGTTCGGTTTTGTACACCCCTAATGAGAACTTACATAAGTCTCACTAGCTTAGGAGCTAATTACTCAAATATGCACTAGTTTGTAATATTACGTATATATCTTACCAGATTTTAGTGCCTTCAGATACTTCTAGATACATGTATCTCATAATGAGGTCAAAATTAGGTATAATTTATTCTAGATACATTGTATCCAAGTGGCGTCACATGTATCTGGGATACATAACAAATCTCGCTCGCCTCCCTCGCCTCTCTACTATCTTGCTCGCCACTCTTCCACCAGATGCATGCAAATCACACTAGGTAATAATACATGTATTTGAGATACATACAAATCTCGCTCGCCTCCTCCCCAATCTCGCTTGCCTCTCTCCTTATTTTGTGTATCCGGTAGCAAAAATACATGTATCTAAGTGTATTTTTTTAAATATATGGTAAGAAACTCTTAATTAGTGATAATATATATGCGTAATATTTTGAAAGTATAGGTAATAATAGTATATACGACAATGAAGTATATCTAATTACATATTAGTTACCTGTTGTTACAAGTGCAGATTTGATAGCAGCAGGAGACCAATGAGGATGTGCAGCTTTAAGGAGTGCAACAATGCCTGAGACATGAGGAGCTGCCATGGATGTTCCTGACATGAGTTGGAATCCATTGTATCCTTTGGGAGGAAGAGTTGCTGCAAGTATCTTTACACCTGGAGCTGCAACATCGGGCTATAACAAACAACTTATTCTTAGAAATTATGCAAAAATAAGTAGAAAAAACCAAAGATTCACTTAAGAATTAATAGCAGGATAACCAATTTCGGCATAACTAATTCCAACATAATTACTCTTATCATAACTTGTCTTCAAACCAAACGACCAGTGTTGAACTCATTATTCATCTGATAATATGAAATTCTAAGGTTACTATTACATTCATTTCAATTTTAAGTGACATAATTTAATTTGACTAGTACTTTAAACAACATATAATTGTGTATAGTTTATTTACCTTCAAAATTTCTGGGGCAAAAGCATTGGGGCCTCTTGATGAGAACTTAGGCACCTTTAGGACCACATCTTGGCCCTCAACTACTTCAGATCGACCCAATTTAATCGTAGGATCTTTGTTACTGTTGCAAATTGATAAATAACAAATTAATGTTCTAGTAGTATAATAATATATGAAGATAAGAGTTAGAGAATATGTGCTTAATTACTTGGTTTGACATTGTTGAAAATAGTCAAATATTTGATTTCCTTGCTCCAAATCAACATAAAAAATTGGTATAGAAGAGACACCAATAGCTAGATTGTAGTCAGTAATTTGAGTAAAAGGGGAACTAGCAACAATGAAAGCCAAAACCCCAATAGTCTTTAGAGTTTTCAAAGACACATCTATATCTTCTTGGTGTTGAAAGAAAAGCATCACAACTTTTCCTTTCACTTCAGAGGTAAGAGATTTAGTTTCTTCAGAACTGCAAATAAAAAAATATTATTATCTTGTATAACTATATTGGATGATATATATATTTCACTTACTTTGCTATATTTTCAAAAGTGATCAAAGGACCAAATATTTCCTCCTTAAACATTCCCTGACCCTACAATTAGTCAACAAATTAAATAAATTTAAACTCTATTCTAGTATGTACAACAGAAGAACAAAAAATTAAAAGAAAAAAATAGTTTCCTAAAAAGATTAACAGATTCCTAGCTAACACTTTGAGACATTTTTAATTTCTTCTATTGTTTGTGCTTGTAATGAGTACCTGCTGGTGGAGCCAGGATTTTTATTAAGGGGTATCAATGATTATAGTAAAGAAATAATTATGAAGCTATAGTTGGGCTTAAACACGTAACCTCAAAGATTTTTTGCAACCACTAGAAGGTATCAATACTTGTATATATATATATTTATGGGATAAGGTACAAGTACCCTAGACTATGACCGAAATCCCAGAGACAGCTTACTAAACTACGGTCATATTACCCCCTGAACTCATTTTTTTTTGTAAGTTTGTGTGCTTTTTTGGCTGACGTGGCATCCAAATAAGTGTGCCACATAAACCAAAAGGTGTACAAAATTACAAAAAAGAAGAAGAAGAGTTCAGGGGTAATAGAACCTTAGTTTAGTTAATGCGTGTTTCTGGAATTTTGATCATAATCTAGGGGGTACTTGTGCCTTATCCCTATATTTATTAAACCAAAATTTAATTTTCAGACGAAGGAGTGCTGCTGACATCTCTTTGTATATTATTACACTATTTGACTAGTGAACCTTCATTTCATTTTAACACTTGAACATATAATCATATAACTTACAACAACAACAACAACAAAAAAGAAGATTACTAGTATTGTCTTGTTGTTTCCAAGTGTTAAAGGAGTAACGATTTCTCTATCTGAATTGCTAGCAGCCACAGTTATAACCCATGGAGCAGTATTACTGATTGTGTTAGAGTCAGGTCCACTATTTCCTCCAGCAGGAATGACAGGTATGCCATGAGATACTGCATGAAAAGATCCTATCCCCAAAATACTTTCTTCATTAACATCAGCAGTGTTTATAGAACCATAAGTACCAATAGATGCTGATAATAAGTCAACTCCATCTTTTATAGCATCATCAATACCAGCAAGAACATCAGCACCATTACAATATGCTGTTCCACCATATCTATTCAAAATATAATTAAATTAGTACAAGTATGGCCACATATATTTCTTTAAGTGTGTCTGATCCATATAAAATAATCAAAACAACACATTAGTGTGATGACATAGTGCATAAATGTTCTCTTTAATTTGGCCTTATTTGGCATTTAAGCCTTTCAATTTATGTGTGCATAAGTAGACATTTAAATTTGTATAAAATTGAACAAGTAAACACACGTGTCCTACTTAATAATTAGTGTCCTACACAATATCCCATGTGTAGTACATTAAGAAATCATCACCAACTTAATTAATATCCAAGACATTTCAAAGAAGAATCTAGAATATTCAAGAGTTATAAAGAAATAAAGGAAGATCTCTAGAATGAGTATTCTAGATAGAAAAGTTTAGAGATGTTACGTTTTAGAAAAGATAGTTCTAGAAATAGGTAGATAGAAGAACATTCTAGAATATAATAGCAAAATCCTTAGCTAGATTCTTCCATCACCACCTATAAATAGAGGTGGTTCATTTGAGCTGTAATCAACCAAGTAGGAAAGCAAGTGCTCAAATCAAGTAAGCAAGATAGAAAAACAAGAGTGAGTGCTAAGTAAAGAGTGTTGCTAAAGCAAACAACAAGTGAGTGATCAAGATTATAAGACCAAAGCGGGTTCTTACTTTACAATAATAAAATTCAAGTTGTGAGTAACTGAGTGTGCTCGTCAACTGATAATATTCAACAAGTGGTATCAGATCCAGATTGATAAAGAACGGTAGCAACTCAAAGGAAAGGAGATCCTACAAGCTACTGTCGGAGGCTACAAATCGCGAAGCACTAATCAATGTTGGATTTTGCAAGCACTCTCAATAGCATTGAGAAGCTCAACGAAGCAACTACGAATCATGGAGTAAGAAAATGCAATATTACTTTCTTGGCCAGGAAAAATGGGATATCACCGATGGATCAGACACCACACCACCAACAGATGCTGAAGCAACAAAAAGGTGGAAGGACAAAGCTGGAAATGCCATGTATATTCTCACGGTAAAAATCGAGGATGAGTTCCTATAACGGATTATGAATGCCAAGACACTCAAAGAAGCTTGGGACACATTGGCAACCATTTTTACAAAGAAGAATGATGCAAGATTACAAAGGCTTAAAAATGAGTTTTTGTCAATCTCTCAATGGAATATGACGATCAACCAAACTTCTCAAAGGTAAAATCTTTATCTGATGAATTAACAAAACTAGATTTTGAGAATGCTATCACAGAAATAAGAATGATGAGAATCATTGTTCATGGTCTAAATTCGGATAGAAAGGCATAATTATAGGGTGGACCACAAAATCAAATTTATGTGAGTTTGAAAAATCTGTTGGCAAATGAAGAAGATTTGAAGAAGCCATTATCAAGCCTCTCTATACAAGATGAAGATAAGACGCTCTTCAGTAAAAAACAAGGCTATCGAAAAAGGGATGAGAGAAGAAACTCATGTTCAGGCGGATATTAAAAGAATCAACATAAAAAAAGTGAGCGACAGGCAAACCAAAGCTTCAACAAATGGAAAATGGAGAAGTGCTATAATTGTGGAAAGAAAGGACACTACGTCAGAGATTGTTAATATAAGAAAGTTGAAGGTAATGTAGCTACTTCTACCCAAAACAAGAAAGATAAAGAAGAAGCTTAACATTTCGAAACCTCTTATGCACTTGAAGAAACTAACCAACAAGAGGAGCTTGTCACTTGTCACTCTAACAAAGAAGATGCGATTACACTTGCAATTGTAAATGAGAAATTGACCGATTATGAACATGATTGGATTGTTGATTCAGGATGTTCCAATCATTGAATGGTGATGACAAAAAGATCATCAACATGACCGAATATAAAGGTGGTGACTGCAAATAATTCAAAAATGACAATAACTCATATTGGCAAGATGATGTTCGTACCTCATCACAGTTCAAGACAAGTGGAGCTTCAAAATGTCTACATGTTCCAGGTATGAAGAAGAACTTATTATCTGTATTGCAACTAACAAATTATGGTAACTATGTCTTGTTTGAGCCAAATGGCGTAAAAGTATATCAAAACTTAAAAGTTACAAGCACACAAATCATGAAAGGGAGAAGATTAGAATCAATCTACGTCATGTAAATGGAGACAACTTATGTTGAGAAAATGCGGAGTATTGAAACATCTGATCTATGGCATGCACGTCTTAAGCATGTGAGCTACAACAAACTAAAAATCATGATGCAACGGTCTAAATTAAAAGGTCTTCCCCAACTTGAGATTAGAGAAGACACCATATGTGTTGGATGTCAATATGGGAAAGTACAACAACTTCCCTATGAAGAATCGAAGTATCAAGCGAATGAGCCATTTGAGCTAGTATACTCAAACATGTTTGGACCAGTGAAGCAGTCCTCCATCATCGGTTACTATTACATGGTACATTAATTTATGACTTCTCAAGGTACGTATGGATTTACATCTTAAAAGAGAAATCTGAAGTATTTGAGAAGTTTAAAGAATTTCAATATACTATGGAGAATGATATTGGAAGAAAAAACAAATGTCTTTGTACGGGCAATGGGGGAAAAATACACGTCACGAGAGTTCAATGACTATCTTAAAGAGAAGATGATAAGACGACAATTGACTTGCCCAAGTACGCCACAACAAAATGGAGTGGCTAAAAGAAAAAATAGACATCTGGCAGAGATATGAAGAAGTATGCTGCATAGTATGAATGTACCAACAAGGTTTTGAGTAGAATATGCATGAAGACTGTTGTTCACATCACCATCGGACTGCCTTAAGCAAGATTGAGATTCATCTCACCATTTGAGAAACTTAAAAAGTTGATTCCTAGTGTAAGCCATTTTTGAGTTTTGATTATGTATGCTATGTGTTCGTGTTAGATCATCTTCGCAATAAGTTTGATAAGAAAGTTGTTTGTTGCATCTTTGTTGGATACGACGAACAAAGAAAATGATGAAGGTGTTGTGATCCTACCACAAATTAGACATATGTGTCAAGAAATGTCGTATTTGATGAAGCATCATCATGGTGGTATGAAGAAGTCACATTACCAGATTCAATAGAACTACATCAAAAGCTACAACATAAGCTTGAAGAAAAAGAACAAGGAAGTAAGACAGAATTACAATAAGAGGTGTATGAAAAACTCGAATCGCATACAAAAGAGATATCTTCAAGTGGAGAAAATAAGAGCACGTGAAAACTTGGAATTCATGAAACTCCAGAAGAGTTACAAGAAGGAATACAAGAAACTCCTCAACTACGAAGATTTACCCGACCAAAACACCAAAATAGTAAGTATATAAATGCGGCACTGGCTGAGGTTGACATGGTTAAGGATTATTCGTAAAAGAGCATAAAGGAAGGTTATCTATTAGATTAGTCTATGTGGATGATTTAATCATCATAGGACTTTGATGAGATCAATCAAAGGAAAAGAAACTTAATGGTGTGATTTCAAATAAAGGAATTGGGCGAACTAAAACACTTCCTTGGTCTCGAGGTTATAAAACAAATTATGGATTATTCCTTAGACAACAAAAGTACGCGAGAGATCTACTCCAAAAATATGGAATGATGGGTTGCAAGACATCTTCTACACCGATGGAGCCTAACATAAAACTATGTTCCCATGAAGGCAATGACTTGGAGGAAGAGACAATGTATCGTCAACTTGTCAGTAGTCTTATCTACTTAACATTGACCATACTAGATATTGCCTTCGTAGTTGGAGTAGTTAGCAGATTTATGCAGAAACCAAAGAAGCCTCATTTGAAAGCAATCAACAAGATATTAAGGTATGTGAAAAGAACTATTGACTGTGGATTATTCTATATGAAAGGAGCTCCTTGCAAGATAATGAGATATTGTGGTGCGGATTATGCTGTTGACCATGATACTCAAAGATCAACCACTGGATATGTTTTAAATCTTGGATCAACTGTAATATCATGGTGCATAAAAAGACAACCAATTGTTTCACTTTCAACTACGAAAGCAGAATATCGAGCAGGTACAATGGTAGCACAAGAGAGCACATGGCTAAAGCAACTCATGAAAGACTTGCATGAACCATCAAAAGATATCATGATTTCCTTGGCGTGTTGCGCCTCCTATCGCTCCACGAACATGCTCCAGTTGTATCAGTGTTGGCACGCCGCGCCTCTCAGGGTGCCTGAGAAAGGCGTCAGAATGTTTGGCCTTGGCGCGTCGCGCCTCTCAGAGTGCCTGAGAAAGGCCGCTGAATGTTGGCCCCTGACGCCTCGTGCCTAGCAGTGCGCCTGGCCCTGGGGCCTTCATCCTTAGTCGATTTTCATGCTCTCTTGCATCTCTTTTCTTCAATTTGCCTCCAATTTCTTTGAGAGTTCCTGAAATCTCTAATCATATGTATTAGTGCATAATCATAGCAAGTATGACAAAATCAAGATAATAGACTCAAGACCATTCATTACTTCAATCAATTCATGGGCAAATATTGACAACTTAGGCATATAAATACGCCTAAGATCACCACTATATTGTGACAACTTCTCAGCTATTCGTTTGGCTGAAAATCTTGTATTTCACGCTTGGACGAAGCATGTGGTAGTACAACATTTTTTTGAGAAAAAGTTCTTCATGGCGAAATTAAGATGAAGCAAATCAAGACAAAGAGCAAATAGCAGACATATTGGCAAAGAACCTGGACAACATGAAGTTTATAAGATTTCGAGAAGCGCTTGGAATGATTGAAAGAGAAAATAAAGTTGGTGCTGAGGGGGTGTGTTAAGAAATCATCACCAACTTAATTAATATACAAGACATTTCAAAGAAGAATCAAGAACATTCAAGAGTTATAAAGAAATAAAGGATGATCTCTTGAATGAGTATTCTAGAGAGAAAAGTCTAGAGATGTTCTAGAAAAGGTAGTTCTAGAAATAGGTAGTTAGAAGAACATTCTAGAATATAGTAGCAAAATCCTTAGCTAGATTCTTCTATCACCACATATAAGTAGAGGTGGTTTATTTGAGTTGTAATCAACCAAGTAGGAAAGCAAGTGCTCAGAGCAAGTAAGCAAGATAGAAAAAACAAGAGTGAGTGCTAAGTAAAGAGTGTAGTTGAAGCAAGCAACAAGTGAATGATCGAGATTGTGTAAGATCGAAGCGAGTTCTTACTTTACAATAATAAAATTCAAGCTGTGAGTAATTGAGTGTGCCCGTCAACCGACAATATTCAACATATTATGCCATGTATAATGTACGCTGATTGCCACGTACAACACATGTGTCTACTTATTTAACTTTATACAAGTTTAAGTACCTACTTGTGCATGCACACCGAAAGTTATAAAACATAGACGATGTCAGATAAGATCAAGTTAAAGAGCATATTTATGTATTATGGCTAGTGCGATTGTTATCTTTAACAATTTAAATTCTAAATGAGATGAATCAACACTTCAATAATACCTTATAAATAGCTAATCGTGCAAGTGGTGCTCCTCCTCGTACTGTTCCCATATTAAAACCATAGTATTCTACATTGTTAACATAAGAACCGGCAGCTGTTGAGGTACAATGAGAACCATGTCCACTTGCATATATAGCTGATAAATTATGATTTTTTTCGAGCATAGTCTGGTTTAGTTCCATATCTTCCATAAACCCTTTTATGTACCAACGAGGACCAATTATTTTTTTGTTACAATGTTTTGTAGCATTGAAATTTCCTTCAGATTTGCAAATACCTTGCCATCGAGATGGAATTGGACCCATCCCATTATCATTAAAAGCTTCTGATTCTGCCCATATACCTATAAAACCATTTAATACTTTTTAGAGTTTAACTTCTAGGCAGATGTGGTGTTAAAATATTCACTAATTTGTAATATAAGATACAAGTTTTATACATTCATATCTTGAGAAAACAAACAATAAACTTAACTATTTAAAACTTGTTTGTACATACTTTTTGAAATAATAAGTGCCTTTGAGTAGTAACATCAATTGTTTTTTCACATGCTAAAGTAATTAGTTTTTTTTCTTCTTCTCATAAATAGCTTTGGAATATAGACTTATTGTTCTATTATTGATAATACTACTTTCCAAATTAATAGATAAACATAAACAACAAACATCAACAATAACATATCCATTCACGAAATTCCACTAAGTGGGGTCCGGGAAAGTTAGAGTGTACACAAATCTTATCACTATCTCGAGGAGGTAGAGAGACTATTTCTGAATGACCCTCGTCTCTAGTGCACAAACCCAAGTAAAAGAAGAAGAAAACAATGAAGAAAGCATAGCCAATAATAAGCAAAACAATGTAAAGTCTACAAGAAAAAAACAATAACAACAATAAAATAGTGGAATAATCGAAATACAATACACAACGTATGACAAGAACTACGAGGGTACGACTAATACTACGACATGCACTAACACGCCTAAACCTATGTACGTCAAGACAATAGTTCACCCCTACTATAACCTTCTACCCTATTGCACGACTCCGGTCCTTCTTATCTAGAGTCATATCCTTTATAATATGAAGTTGTGTCATGTCCTGTCTAAACACCTCTCCTCAATACTTCTTCAGCCTACCTCTACCCTTCCGAGTACCCCCTATAACCAACCTCTCGCACCTCCTCACTGGGGCGTCATCGAACCTCCTTTGCACATGTCCAAACAATCTCAGTCCCGCTTTCCTCATCTTTTGGATAGTCTCATTCCTAATCTTGTCGCTCCTAGTTTGCTCACATCTCCATCTCAACATCTGCATCTCCGCAACATGCATATTCTAAACATGTAAATTCTCGACTGACCGACACTTCACCCCATACAATAAGGACAGTCTAAAATTTACCTTTAAGTTTAAGTGGTACCTTCTGATTACACAAGACTCTAGAGGCAAGCTTTCATTTCATCTTCATTGTTCCACTACCCTGGAGTACAGACCCAAGATACTTAACTCTTGGAAATAGTCTGTGTGGAAAGCCTCACTTCTACTCCTGCTTCATCCAACTCAACACTAAATTCATACTCCAAATACTCCATTTTGGTCCTGCTCAACTTAAAATCTTTGGTCTCATTAACCAATATTATGTCATCCGCAAGTACCATAGAGTAAGGAACCTTCTCTTGAATAGACCGCGCTTCAACTCATCTATCACCAAGGAAAATATAAAAGGGCTAAGAACTGATCGCCGATGTAGCCTCATCTCAACTGGAAAATGCTCTAAGTCTTCTCCCACAATTATAACCCGAGTTCTTGCTCCATCATATCGGTCTTTTATTGCCTAATATACATCATCGATACATCTTTAGCCTTGAAACACCTCAAAAAACTTTCCATGGGACTTTGTCATAGACCTTTTCATGGTCAATGAACACCATATGAAGGATCTTTTTCCTTTCCCTATACTTCTCCACTAATATCCGCGCAATGTGGATGATTCAGTAGTCGAACGCCCTGACATGAATCCAAGTTGATTCTCAGAAATGGACACCCCTTTCCTTACCTTTATCTCCACCACTCTCTCTCAAACCTTCATAAAATGACTTAGCAATTTGATGCGCTGTAATTGTTACAATTTTGAATATCATCCTTGTTCTTGTATAATTAAACCATTGTATTCCACTTCCATTCGTCGAGCATTTTTGTCGTCTTAAAAATAGCATTAAATAACCTAGTCAATCACTTCACACCTACCTTATATGTTCTCTTACAGAATTTCATCGGAATCTCATCATCAAGTCCAGTCATTCTTCCTTTACTCATCCTACTAATAACACGTCTAACCTTCTCAACCCTAAAACATCTTCAACACCCAAAGTCTTTCGGAGCGCGCCAATTTATCCAACACAATGTCTTGGTCTCCTTCTTTGTTTAAGAGTTTGTGGAAGTATGTTTTCCATCTTTGCTTAATAGAGGTCTCTTCCACCAACACCTTGCGTTCCTTATACTTGATACATTTCACTTGATCCAAACCGTGGGCCTTTCTCTCTCTCGTTTTCACGAGACTATACAATTTATTATCCATACCTTTGTCCCCTAGATCGATATATAAGCGTTTAAAAGTATTCATCTTAGTAGCCGTAATATCTAAATTAGCTTTTGTCTTCACCGTGTATTAGATTTCCTTAAACATCCTCTTTTCTTCCTCATCTGCGCACTCTACTAACTTCGTATATGCAACCTTCTTTGATTTCATTTTGGCTTAGACTTTTACATTCCACCACTAATCTTCTTGATGACCACCAAAATTATTACCCCTTATATCCCTAGCACCAATGTTGTTGCTTCCCTAATGCAACTAGCTGTCTTATCCCATATGTTGTTGATGCGAAGCTAAAATTATACATATTTAATCATTATTTACCTCATATATAATTTTTTAATTATCCTTTTTGAGCATAAATTTTATGAGTTATTCTTATGTTGTGTATTTTATTTTTAGGATTAAAATGGTGTGAAGATGAAGAAATTTGGAGCACAAATAAATTAAAAATAAGAAATCATAGAAGGAAATCAAACAGGCAGCTTAATGGAATGATTGAATATAATATTAATATTTATGTATATATAAGCATCATATATATATATATATATATATAAGAGAACCTTAGGCCCGCCTACGTGACGCCACCACAAACCAAAATTCTCTTTAAATTTATTTATTTCCAAAACTAGCCTTCCCCTTTCATGAATAGTCGTGACATAAATGAAAAGTTGTGACTTTCATAAAAAGTTATGACTTTAATGAAGAGTTGCGGCTTTTATGAAAAGTTGTGACTTTCATGAATAGTTGCGACTTTAATGAAGAGTTGCGACTTTAATGAAAAGTTGTGACTTTTATGAAAGGTTGTGACCTTTCCAAAGGGTTGCAAATTTTCCAATTAGTTGTAACCTTTCTGATAAGGCACAATAAACATTTGTTCACACTACCCTTTATTGTCTATAAATAGAGGAATTTCCTCTCATTTTAATTTTAAAACAACGAAAATTCTGAACCACTTCTTCTTTTTCACAATTAAATATTTGTATACTTTGCTCCTGTTGAGTGGCTCACTGACACCATTGCTTATGTTACAGATCCTGATATGTATTTTTACAGTCATTGATTTATGCTTATATTATTAAGGATAAATCACTACAAGAAAATTGTGAAATACATGAGGATTTTCCTGGGAATTAGTATGAAAATTTGCAGGAAAATAAGTTTCCTGCGAATTTGCATACTATTCCCTAGGAAAATTTTCATCTAATTCACACTTCTTTTGTAGTGAATGATACGATGTAATAATTTTTATTTTCCTTTACATTATTAATATTTGTTACTACGTAATCTTGTTTGTAAGATAATATAGTGTTTTAGTTTTAATGACCGATAGATTTTAAGTATTATTTTATAAATTCTATGATATTAAATTCTCGCGTGGCTCACTGACACCATTGCTTATGTTACAGATCCTGGTATGTATTTTTACAGTAATTGATTTATGCTTATATTATTAAGGATAAATGATAAGATGTAATAATTTTCATTTTCCTTTACATTATTAATGTTTGTTACTATGTAATCTTGTATGTAAGATAATATAGTGTTTTAGTTTTAATGACCGATAGGTTTTAAGTATTATTTTATAAATTCCATGATATTAAATTCCCGCGCGAAGCGCGGATAATTTTACTAGTATGGAATAAATTGAAAGCAAAACAACGAATTGCAGCTGACACATGTCACAAAGACCATGCATCAACGGCAACCAAAAATTAAGGCGGTTTAGTGTTTACGCGTACTGTACGAAATCCAATTCTTTTCGGTTTTGATTTCCTAATTTGTCTTGATCTCAATTATTTTATTTAGGGTTTTCATATCTATAAATAGGGCATGAAAAAATATTCTTTAGGGAGCCAAGAACCAAGAAATAATACACACTATAAATTTTCTTATAGCTTAGGAACTTTGAAAGAGCCGCCGTGGAGGCCGGAGAATTGTGGTTTATTCTTTCTTCCCCTTTATTATTTATTTGTATAAAAGATAATTTAGTTATTGTTCTTAAATTTCTATGATTAACACAAGCATATTTATTTTAATAAATTTTAATTGTGTTTTTGAGATCATGAGTAACTAAATCCACAACTAGGGTTGTGGAAACCATGAGCAATTAACAACGTAACGTATGAATAATAACTAAGTAATTGTTGAATAATGTTTATGCATGTATTGTTAATCTTTTCGTTTAGAAGTCTTTCTAGCAGTGCGCAACGTTAGAACTCGCCTCGTTCCTACTTGACCTTACCAAGAGGGTAATGAATGAGAAAAATATTTAACAACAAAGATTTAGTTAAGGATTTGCTGCTATTTAATAGTCTGACTTTAATCAATTGAAGTGAGGGTGAAGACCCAACTAAATTGACACGATGACTAATCTGGAGTAACGGTAAGGGTTAGTAAAGCACACATTCGTAGATTTACAAAGTCGCGAGTGAAAGTCCCTATGATGAATACCAGTCACTTAGGGATACCTTACTTACCAGCCTTGCATGTTAAACACTAGGATAGGATTACTGTTATTTGGATTACTACGTTAAGAGCTTGTGGGGAACACAAATGCCCTAGTTTCCATCTTATATTGATATCTCAAATCGTGAATCTTGCTTACTTGTTACTTAGCCATTCAAATCAACAATCTGTTACTTTAGTTACAAAACCCCCATGTTTACTTTTCTCGGAAATAGTTTGACTAAAAAGAGATAATTGTGAGTTAAGTTTAAGTCTGAACCATATTCCTTGTGGGATCGACCCCAACCTACAAGTTGGTTTCTTTATTAGGCAACGACCACTTATACTTCTTTTGGGAAAGTGTAATTTAGGGATATCAGTTGTTCACATCCCTACTTCTACTTCAAACCCCCATACCAATCAACTTGTCCCCCATATCTTAAGAAAGGGCAGGGCTCAAGACTTACCATTTAATCCTTGATTAGTTATATAAGGTCTTATTCCTCCTTTCCCTCTGAATCTCTAAATTCATCACCAAAAGTTTGTATTGGGTAGTAAGATTCTCAATCAGAATAACCTTGAAATTCTTACAAAAACATCTATCACCTTTCCTAAGGAGTAAGTAATTTATTTGAGTCTTAGCTACCGTGGTACAAAATTAAAGGTAACCAAGTGGTTCTCCCTATCCGAAAAACACGAGCTACCAACTACCAACTCAAAAGCTTTAGCAAGACTCTGAAACAAAGCTCCACCTCCATTCCTCTCCCCAAAACCAAAGCCTTCAAAGCCTCTATTAATATCACCAAAGCCACTAGAAATTGTCCTAATATGGTCATTAAAATCTGCACCAATGAAAATCTCATTAGAGTTTGGTATAACTTTCACTATCTCATTCAAATCCTCCCAAAATAACTTTTTGACATCCACTTGAGGCGCATAAGCGCTAATAACATTTGAATTAACCCCCCAACGACTAGTTTAGTGTTATCACCCTATCATTGATCCCTTTAACCTCCACCACTTGCTCTACAATGTCTCCGACAACTAAAAATACCTACTTCATTTCTATCTCTCGACCTTACTGAGTACCACAACTTAAACCTGTCCACATTCCGAGCCTTGATACCTACCCATCTGGTCTTCTTTTAACCACTACCACTTGCTATATTAGTCCTCCTCTTTTTGAGAATATTCACTTGCTCTATGGACTTCTTTGTCAACGATCCTATGTTCCACAATCCTACTCTCAGTTTAGGAAAACCCGTGACCCACTTACCATTACTACCTCTCACCCTAGTCTCAACCGAAGACATGACCCTAGTTCACCATCATTCTCCAAAACTACTAGGAAGGTGTAAACTTAGTCTAAAACGTAAATGAAGTAGGATTCTACTGAATCAAACGGAGAGTCTATGAACAATTGACAATATTAAATACCGAAGAAAAGCAAAAAATAATATAATAAAATTATTTTGGGTGAGGGGAAAAGATATGAGGACTAATTAAGAAGAAAATTAAATCTGAATCTAAAACGCCAATGATTACTCCATCACCCTGATTTGTTTTGTTGAGAAGATTGTTGGGAGAATTTCTAGAAAGACCCAAAAAATCCCAACTTCTTGACGTATGAGTCTTATAAAGAGGATTTTTTATAACTCGCTCGAACCACATTGGGTAATTCTGAAATGCAATAAAAACACATATATCAACTAGGAGAAGAATGATATTTTTATTTTATAAAACAATATCAAGAAAATTAATCTTTTTTTATAAATTTTATTTTGTGTTAGTATATGAGGTACAAATGCATGCATGATAGTGAAGTATTTTTCAAACAAAAAATATACCTCCAATTTGTTTGGCTTGAGAACTAGTGAGTTTAGCAGCAAATCCAGAGAAACCGTGTCTATAACTATACATCATCAATTTTTTGGCTTCTTCCTTACAACATGACGACGGTACACATCACAATCAGGTCACTCATAAGATAATTATAAATAAATATATCTATAACATTATTAAGAAACTAAAGTTTGGTTAAAATAGTACTCCTAACTAACAACTTACTACTATATTTTGGTTAAATTATATCGATCACGTAAAATAATTTTACGCGTTGTAGAGAAAAAAATGATATAGTCAAATTAAGGTATTAATAATTATTAATAAACATTCATAATAACGTAATATACATACCTTCCAGCTACTTGACTTAAAATGTCATGATGTGAATCAGTAATAAGTTCATGATCATCGTGTGGCTTGTGTCCCAAGTAGATAATGTAAATCTGTAAATTCAAATAGGATACAAATTACAATCAACAACCAAAATACAATAGTTAATTTTCATGAAAAATACTTTATACAGAAAATTAATAATATCCTAAATATACCTTAGAATCAGCTTCATCTGCTTTCGCAATTATTTCACATATACAAGTGAAGATTAACAAGAAAAAGAAAAGAAAAAGAGAAGAAGTTGGATTATTCATTTTGTTGAATTCTCTCCTTTCTATGAAATTTTGTGAAAGGGAGAAATAACCCAACTTCCAAAAACAATTTTGGTTAATTAAATTGAATAATATATACCTCAAGCCTTATATACCTAACTCTTCACCACACAAAATAGAGAAAAATAACGTGTGATTCATATTTTAAGTATTAAGGTATGTTTGGTATGGAGGTTTTCCAATTTTCTCATGTTTGGTTGGCTTAAACGTTTGGAAAATGTTTTTCAAATCAGCTCATTTTCCACAAATTTAAGGAAAATGACTTTCCTTCCATAATTAAGCAAAACATTTTCCAAAACTCTACTTCATCCTTAAATTTTTTTCTTACTCTACTCATACTTGTACCTGACCCTCCCCGTTCAAAAAAAAAAAATTCAATTTTTTTAAATTTTCTTATTTTTTTAAATTTCAAATATATTCTTATCCCTACCCCCAAACCATCCCCCCACCTCAAACAAAAAAAATAAAAGATTTAAAAATTATTTTTGAAAAATGTTTCAAATTTTAAGTTTTTTTTACCTCACCCAACCCCTACCCCCTACCCCCCCCCCAAAA
>JAJOOD010013421.1:0-10064 GCA_029582525.1 Solanum tacnaense | reverse complement strand
TTTCTGCTCTGTGCTTGTTTTATTATTTTCTGCTTGTTTAAGAGTTGAACAGTATGCTAATAAATTTAATTAAAATCTGAACTGTTTTAAGTGCTTGCTTAGGTTAATCATTTAGTCCAAATAAATCAGTATGTTTCAATAGTTTAATACTGCCAGTTAATTGAGTTTTAATGATTTTTACAGCATGTTTAGAAACTATGCCTATAGGTTTCTGAATATTATTATATGGACAGTATGTTTGTAGGTTTTTGACAATAATTTCAGCATGTTAAATAACTAAATAATTTCAGCATGATAAAAAGTGAAATCTGCCGGAGGTATTAATTTTCTGCCCTATAACTGCTTATTTTGCCATCTAGTTTAAAGAAGGGTAATGACCAATTCCCTGCATGCTAGCATATGTCCCCATTTAGAAAAATAAAATAAAATTAAGTCAACTCTGCTTGTAACGTGATCGTTTTAAAATCTATCCAACTTAGCCAATTTTCTGTATCATAATTAGTTGATTTGCCATTTAAAATTATTTATTGATTAAATTTTGCATTTAATAAATTGACTGCTATTTAAATAAGTATCCTCATTAATAATTTGACATGCTACTAGTTTAAAAAATATTTCATGTATCTTATTATCCATTTTTCCCAATCACATAAAATTAATTAATAATTATATTCTGCATGCCTTTTGAAATCTGCTACTTTAAATTAGTTGATTTAATTAAACCTTGCCCAAAATTTTAGTCTTTTGTATTGAATAAATGTTTGGCCACCTAAAATCAACTGGGATTATTTTGTTTGCTTGTCTGTTTGTATGCATGCACTTAGCATGAAATCCTTTCACCATTACTTGTGTTTGGCGGCATGTTTAATAAAATTTAGAGGCCAATATGAGACTTATGTGCTAAATTCTCGTCCAAAGTGTTTGACTTGCTGTCTAGGCGGGCCTATTAGGAGTTTTCTTTTGTCTAAATCCATCATAATAGTAGTCCAATGCCTCTTGGACCTTAAGCGGGGACGATAGGCACCTTGTAGAGACGAGAAGCATGCGGTGGTAGGGTAGGGGTAGTTTAGGCCCTACGGAGATGATGACATCGACTCAGGCTTAAAGAGACAAACTTTTGTTTTGTCTGTCCTTACACGGAAGCCTATCAAAACACTAAAGAAGAGTCGAGTGCTGATCCTAAAGTCCTTCAGAGTCTCTCTTTCCTTAGTCCCTTTATTCGTTTAATATTATATTTGTTTGGGATAGTTTAAATAAAAATATAAAAAAAAATTATTTATTCTATTTGATTGTGCAATTTCTGTCTCCTCGCTCCTCTTTTATTAATTGTTTAAATATTTCTTTCTCATTTATTACATCACCTAGTCTTGCGTGCTTAATTAATAAAGTAGATAATTTAATTAATCCTAATTGTTTAATCATAGTTATCACCTAGTCATCATGCTAATTAAATAACATAATAAATGAAATGACCATAATTGCTACTTGTAACCCCCACATAAATTGCATGAGATACGGTCGGGACCCACATTTGTGGACCTCGAGGGATGCTTAACACCTTCCCCTCGAGGTAATTTGATCCCTTACCCTAATCTCTGGTTCGTTGACCTTAGCTAGAATTAGTTTAGGTTAGATAGGTGCCCTAACGCGCCTTAATTCGTTAGGTGGCGACTCTTCAATCTTCCAAAGCCCAAAAGAGTTGTTAGGTCGTGCATCCGAAAGGAAAACCCATTTTGCAAAAAACGGGGCGCAACAGAATGACGACTTTGCTGGGGAGTATTAGGTTCTAACCATTACGTGTTTCATGCTTATGAGGGGTTTACTTAGTTATTTAATTGTTTGTTTGGTTATTAGCATGTTAAGTCGTTATTAGTTTTCCTTGTTTATTTGTTTCCTTATTTATTGTCTATTTTCCATGTTCCATCATTTCCCTTCTTCCTTATTTGTTTATTCTCATGTTTTGCTCTTTCCCTTTTCCCTTATTTGAGTACTCCATGTTTAAACACTATTCTCTTTCCTTATTTGCTTAATTTATCTATGTGTTTGCATGCTTATTTTTATATTTATTTATTTACTGCTTTTCTTAAAATTGTCTATATGTTACCGCTTTCAATCTAAATGTTAATTGTTATCCGCTTTGATAAACTGGCATTCCGCTCATACTTCCCTCAATTGGGACCATCTTTTTTTTTTATTTTGTTACCGTGATGTTGTGCCTTTGCACCTCTCACAACTACTCCAATTCTCTTCAAACACCAAATTATAGAGAGTCGGCATATGCGTGGACGTAACGGATAGTCTTACTACCGGGAAACCACGAGCCTTCTCGCATAGAATCCCTTTCAAGTCCGTGTCAAGTCAACTCTTAGAAAATTTGCTTAAGTCATACATGCTGCTTAAGCCCTAGGGGGTTTGACCCTTGGTGTCAATCCGCATGATTAGTAGCCACATTATCGTCTAAAGGCCCAACACCCTTTAGACAAATTGCATAATTACGTGTCAATGTGGTCATAATAATTAAATTAAGCCAAATTTGCCAACATGAAGTTTAGAAGTCATTTGTTGTTTTGTTTGCAGAGTCATGGACATTTTCAACTCCCCAAATACGCAAATGGTCGTAGATGTAAACTACAAGCTAAGAAACTGGTGGATGGATATCAAGAGAGACCGTGAAAGAGAGATTCGTCAGTTGTTGCGCGGTCTTACCTACCCCATCTTTGTCATACCAAACCCTCAGTTGATTAGGGTCTTGCTAGAATTTTGGGACCCTGTGAGGATGGTCTTTAAATTCGTGAATTTCGACTTGGCACCAATGATTGAGAAGATAAGTGGTTTCATTGACATGCCATATCACGAGTGTGAAATGATAGTACCATATAAGCCATTATCGAGGGAGTTTCTAAAAAGTCTAGGAATGAAGTCAAATCCAATCTTGCCTTCTCTAGACCTTGGGTGGATTCATTTCGACTTTCTGTATTCACGCTTTGGCCGAGATGATAGTTATTACTCTTTTATTGATGAGTTTGAATGCTCCGTCGAGAAATGGGAATCATATCGCCTAAATGCTTTTGCCATTGCCCTATTAGGATCCCTGGTTTTTCCTAAGATAAGGGGAAGGATTGACACACGCTTGAGTTATGTGGTTCGAGTTTTAGCCCAAAGAAAGGGCGAACCTAGGAAAACTCTAGTACCCATGATCTTGACGAAAATAATGAGGAGTCTGTCAGCATGCATCGTTGGTCGAATGTTTTTCGAAGGATGCAACATTTTGTTGCAGTTATGGGCTATTGAACACTTCTACATACGCTCTGACGCGATAGATATCTTTCTTGGTTATGACAACAAGATTGATAATCATCCAAGAAGAATGGTAGCTTTCACCGCCCCTGCAGGATTCGTGGACTGGCAGATATTTTTGACAGAGCTCGAGAGTCGCCACATCCAATGAAAGCTCCATTGGTTGTCCACCCCTCATGCAATAGTAAGAGGCGATGACCGATACTTCATTGAGCTCATTGGTTTAAAAGGCATTCAACCATACACTCCTCTTCAAGTACTCCGCCAATTTGGGCGAACTCAGGTAATACCACTCTGGTCTGACATGGAGCAGTTTCAGTATGAGTTTGGATTAGATAAACCACAAGTCCACATCATACTTCGAAGATGGGAGTGAGTGTTAACCATTCCTATGGGTGCACAACAGGCCTTATGCACACGTGAGTATTACATATGGATCCTAAAGGAGGTCAAAGACAGAGAAGTGAGTGGGGAAGGATACTATGGGCTCACTGATGAAAGGGAAAACATATGGGCACGCAGCGTGTTGAAGATCAAGAATGAAGTCACTCCCTGTACAAGAAGTCAATTAGCGCCAAGCTCTTGGAACCAATATCTTTAAGATTTTCAGAATTTAGGATGACTTTCCCATGTGTTACCCCTTTCCCTTAGTTTATTTCAGTTTTTTGTTTTCCAATTATGATATTTTGTTCGAATTTTATAATAAATAAAGTTTGTTTATTTCCTTTAATCTAAACTCCAAATTGGCAAATAAAACTTGAATTAATTATTGTGCATCACTTATATGTCGTCTTAGGCCTATCTCTGGCTCAACGAGGCTCCTTGCATTTAGGGTGTTTATCTTAAAACAATGTGTTTGTTATTTCAATTTATACAACGCTCTAACTTGGGTTTTCTTTTGCTTTTACTTTTATTTTTACCCTTCCCCAATGGTTGATCTATAGACTATGGTTTACCATACACGATCAAAGGACTCTCTCCCTTCTCTTTCAAATGAGAACCACAAAGGTAAGATGAAAGCGATTAATGAGAAGGTAATGGGTAAGACTATTGAAAAGAAGCATCCTTCAGATGAGTTGGTCTCAAGCCTGCAAAAAAAAAAAGGGAACTAGAAGAAGAAGTGTCTGATATGCGCAGGTGGGCGAAGTTGTTACTCTCTGTCGATCCCACTCTGGAGACAAACATAGATAAACCGCATGTCACAAGTCAAGCCACTCTCCAAGATAATCCTCCACCAACTTACCCCACTTCTCAAAATCAACCAAGCTCCATTCAAATGCCTCCAAAGAACACTCACTTTCCAAATTACCCATATCCTCCTTAACATCATGCTTATGCTTCCAGACCTTCATATCCTACTCCGAGTCCTCCCTTACAAGCTTCTCAATATCAAACACCTCTACACCAAGTCCCTTGGTACTGTGCGCCGCTCATACCATATCAAATCCCTTCATATCAAATGCCTCCATATCAAAAGCCTACTTATCCTGTTCACAATGTCAAAACCCTCACTCAAAAACATATTCGCAAAAATCTATTCAATGCTGAGAAAAGGCCCATTAAAATTTACACTCCTTTGACTGTGCCTATAGATCAATTCTATGAAAAGTTGAGGCTTGCTGGTCACATCACTTCTATCAGTGAAATAAGGATGAATACACGTGCAAAGTGGGTTGAACCCTCTAAGGTTTGTGCTTATCACTCAGGGATAAAAGGACACACCATAGAAGAATGTCGCGATCTGAAAAATAAGATCCACCAATTGATTGATACCAAGATCATATGCTTGGAGGACTTCTAGCCAGCGGAACCCCAATAATGAACATGTTGAAGGTCATTTGAAGCACTTTCCAATAAAGGCTTATGCCATTTAAGCTTAAGTTCTCTACATTCATGTTCCGTCAAGTTCTGACAAGGAAGGTACCCATGTTAGCATATGGGCAATAAAGTTTGGTCAGAATCTATCTTTTGGGTGTTGCTATATGCTCTGTTTAATGTTTTGAATTATGCTCTTTGTATTTGGAACTACGTCAGACCTGATTCCCGTTTAAGAGGGGATACGTAGGCGCTCCTATGTAGTTCGGTCTTATCATAATAAAAAATCCATTTTCCCCTTTGACTGTGTAACTGGGGCAGAATTTTTGAGAGGGTCTCAAAAATTCCATCATAAGGTTATCTTCTTGCAAATCACGATACTGGGGCAGAATTTTTGAGAGGAACTCAAAAATTCCATCAAAAGCATGTCTTCTCACAAATCAGTAACTAGGGCAGAATTTTTGAGAGGTTCTAAAAAATTCCTTCAAACGAGCATTTCTGTACAAATCAAGACTGGGGAAGAATTTTTTTGAGAGCATCTCGAAAATTCACAGCAATCAAGCTACATTCTTCAACAAAGATCAGATAACAGAATTGCTACTAAGTCAAATGTTGTAAAGTCTCAAACTATGCCATGGTCAAAGATTCAACATTAATTTTTACAAACTAATATTTTCAAAAAATAAAAATAAAATCTCTCTCCTTCTATTTTACATTTCTCTTCAAAGCAAATGTCCGAAAAGGTCTGGATGGCAAGCCAAAGGGAGCGCACCGGTCGGAGCAGATCAACCTCCCCAATTTTTAAACTCACAATCTTTCTTTGAACACAAGAAAACAGGTACAGATGCAAAAGACAACTTCAACATCACCTGACCGCTATTAAGCTTGACAAATCGCTAATAAACGACGCCATATCCTTTCGACATGAATGGAGGACCAAGTTATTTTGAGCCCGACAGATCGCTAATTATTGGTACATCTTTCCAATCAGACGAAAGAATCAAACTACTTTATATCAAGCCCGACAAATCAAATTCAACTGCACTCACTCCTTACAATAGGACAAAGGGTCAAAGCTACAACATTCCGAATTCGTCAACAAATGACACTCAATCCTTTCAATAAGGTGAAGGTCTATGCCTCCAATCAACTATTGCATGTGCCCGAAGATTGCATTATGCCCGATATTGCATGTGCCCGAGATTGCATTATGCCCGAGATTGCATTGTGCCCGATATTGCATGTGCTCGAGAATTACATCATTACATGTGCCCGAAGATTGCATTGTGCCTGATATTGCATCGTGCCCGAAGATTGCATCGTGCCCGATATTGCATGTGCCCGAGAATTGCATTGTGCCCGATATTGCATGTGCCCGAGAATTGCATGTGCCCGAAGATTGCATTGTGCCCGAAAATTGCATGATCCCGAGATTGCATTGTGCCCGATATTGCATGTGCCCGAGATTGCATTAAACCCGAATTGCATGTGCCCGATATTGCATTGTGCCTGAGATTGTTTGAGCCCGAGATTACATTGTGCCCGATATTGCATGTGCCCGAAGATTGCATTGTACCCGATATTGCATGTGCCCGAGATTGCATTATACCCGAGATTGCATTGTGCCCGAGATTTGCATGTGCCCGAGAATTACATCATCTGTATGTGCCCGAGATTGTATTGTGCCCGATATTGCATGTGCCCGAGAATTACAGCATTGCATGTGCCCGAGATTGCATTGAGCCTGAATTGCATGTGCCCGATATTGCATTCTGCCCGAGATTACATTGAGCCCGAGATTGCATTGTGCCCGATATTGCATGTGCCCGAGAATTATATCATCACATGAGCCCGAATTGCATGTGCCTAAGATTGGATTGTGCTCGAGAATTGCATATATCCGAATAAACTCCAAACAAGCTACAAGTGTCAACAGATGTCCGAAATACAGATACGTTTTCTTCACTCATTACTCATATTCCTAAGGCGTGATGGTCTAAAGGCATCATTTTTCATGGCATGCGGACATCATATCATGGCCTAAGGATTTACTTTCTGCTTATCATGATCCAAATGTGTCATAGTCTAAAGACATCATTTTCATGGCCCGCAGACAACATTTTCATGACCTGAGGATATAATTTTTGCGTATCATGGCCCTAGACATCATAGCCTAAGACATCATTTTCATAGTCTTATGGCTAACATCATTGTCGATATTGGAAATTGCATCATGTTTACCTTTATCGTTTGTTTGATATATTTGCTCTAATAATATTATAAGCTACAGATTTGCAGAGACTAACATTTTGCAGGCAAGATCAATCTTCCTCTCGGCTACAATTATCGTGCTTATGTCTATCGCAACAAAGGCCATATCAATTTCTTTGTTACTCATATTACCGTCTTTCATTTAACCCTTGGCTACTTATATTACTGCTTCTCATCAGATTTTGCACTCTTATATTGAAAATCTCTATGTCATGCTTTTCTCGCTACTCTAATATTATCCATTCAAGCCAATATCGTTCCGTTCGAATACCGTAGCACTCTTTCAATTTTTAGGAGCTTCGTTTGCTCCTGAATCTATAACTACACATAACCTGATTCTCGTATAACCAGAAATATGTAGGCGGCTTAATACCAAAGTCTCGATCGTACCCTTTTTCAACTCTATGTCATTTCAATTGATCCCACTGACATCTCTCGTTGGTCGGACAAAATCGGCTACTAAGTCAACGTTGGTTGCCCGACAATTCATCCTTCATTATCAAGCAACCAAGGGGCAGCTGTTGACACCCAATTTTGACCGACCTTTAGCAACTTTAGAAATGCTATTCGATTAAATACGTATTTTTTAAAATATGTCGAGTTTAAAATTTTAATCAATTTTGTCCAAAAATTGTAATTTTAGTATGCATGCTTCATAAAAATTATTGTAAATACTATTAAATATTTTTAAATTATTAGTAAAACTCGAAATAACTCAAGTGTTTTAAAAATTTATGTAATTTTAACTATAATTTTGTAATTGGATAGTATTTCTTTAAATTTCCTCAAAATCATTTAACTTTTAGCCTATTCTATTCTAATTTATTGCAATTCTAGCCACTTCATTTAGAATTCTCATTTTTCAATTCTAGCCAATTCCATTTCAATTTTAGCCTTTCTTATTCCAAATTTAGATTCCAAGTCTTTCAATCTCGACCATCCATCCTTAGTTAAAATCTAAATCGAATCCTAATCGTCAAAATCTTTCAAATCAATGGTCAAGATCTAATCTTCCAAAACCTACCTATTTTAACACTAAAACTCCTAACCCTAACTTGATTCTCTTCTTCTCCACTCTCTCTAGCAGCCGCCTCTCTCTCTCTCCTTCCCATCCGTCTTCGGCGAAAATCTCCACCACCAAGAGGCAGCCCCTGGCCTCCATCTCGCTCCCCCGTAGCTCTCTCCCCTCTTCTCTCTCGCCCCATCTTTTTTTCTCTTCTTTTCCTCTGAGCAGCAGCAACCGGAGCAGTGCTCCGACCAGCAACAACAACGCCAGGTGAGGCGCACGACAACAGCTCCAGCCGGCGACAACAGCTAGCAGCTCCAGCGAGCAGGCTCCGCCGAAGGGAACATCAAGCTCTGGCCAGCGTCGCCTCTTTCTCTCCTCCGGCGAGGACAGGAGAAACACCAACGACCACAAGCTCCACCAGCGAGAACCACCGAGCCACCAGCAGACAGCGCCGACTCCGGCAGACACTGCTCTGGCCAGCGAACAACAAGCTCCGGCGTAGTACAAAGGTTCTTGGGGTCGGTTAAAGACGAATCTCAACAGATCCGTCCAGGTAAGTATGACTAATTTTATACCATTACAACTCTCTATTCTGGATTCTTTAATTATCGCGATTATTAATTTAAGCAACATTTGATCTCAAGTATGCATTTTTGTCTACTGCTTGTTCGATTTGTATGAATATTATTCTTGGTTCTCTAGAAAAGCATATCCGGTTTATGATCTATCTATTCAAATGCTCGATGGTTGCTTTCACGTGTGATTAATTTGTTCTAAATCTGTGAAAACCAATTTTCAACTGGTAGGTTGCGTATTGCTTTGTTTATATATGGTAGAATTATTACTTCGTGAATTATCTTTGACTAATTTCCTCCCTGAATCGTGATTTTATCTTATTGAATTAAGAGTCAGTGTTATCTTTGGTTAATAGCGCCCTAATGCATGTGGATTCATTAATTTGTTAATTACAGAATCATATTTGCTAAGATCCCTTAAATCTTGTAATTTAGCTAATTGCTGGGTCAAATCGCTCATTTGCTGTGATTTAGATTTATGTCTATTATTAACCTTTATTGTCTATGGTAAGTTTGCCCATAATTAAGTTAGTTTAATTTGCTGGACTTTCCTGTCTATGGTAATTTTGGATTAACAAGTAAGAGCGTGTACTACTCTTTCCTTATAATTTTCTACTGTTGATTTTAATACTAATTGATAGTGCTGTAAACTGATCCCTTCTTCCCTTAATATTTTCTTGACTGATTCTTACTTGTCATATTTATAGTAACCTATGATTGAGTAACTATTGTGTTTGGTGCATAATTTTTGGCTCTCCTTAAATTAATATGTCATTTAACCGTTGTATTTAGTTTGATAATATTTTGTTTTTGGTAAAAAGCAAATTAACAACAATCTAACCGTGCAGTTCTTTTCCAATAAGGAAAATTAATATTTTAATTAACTTATTTCCTTTTCCTTATTTGTTCATCTTTTAGTGATCTAATTTTGGTTATTTGTTGACCGAGTCAGGCCTTAGTATTGTGCTGATTTTATTCATTATTTTAGTAATCAAAATATCAATTTGCGACTTTTGGACTGATTTAGCTCCTCTTGTGAATAAGGAAAATAATATTTAATTGATTCCCTTAAAATACCCTTTCCTTAAACCGTGCCC